>ML328717.1:5148-59851 GCA_005239505.1 Nicotiana paniculata
CCCCCCCGCATCCTCGTTATCTTGAATCTGGAACAAGTAAGGGTATTTAGACTTCATCTCCTCTTCTGCTTCCCCTATAACTTCTTCCCTATTCTTGTTCCTCCACAATACTTTGATGGAAGTTACTTCCTTTGTTCTCATCTTGTGGACTTGTCGATCTAATATAGCCACTGGAACTTCTTCATATGATAGATCCTCTATAACTTGTACATCTTTGATAGGGACGACCCGAGAAGGGTCTCCAATGAATTTCCTCAACATAGATACATGGAATACCATGTGGACAAATTCCAATTCGGATGGCAATTCTAACTCATAAGCAACCTGTCCAATTCGTCGAAGAATTTTGTACGGACCGATATACCGCGGACTCAGCTTACCCTTATTCCCAAAATGCATAACATCCATCATTGGCGAGATCCTCAAGAAAATCCAATCACCAACCTCAAACTCCAGATCACGACGTCGAACATCAGAATAAGACTTTTTCCTACTTTACACCGTCATCAACCACTCTTGTATCTGTTTCACCTTCTCAATGGCTTGGTGAATCAAATTTGGCCCATATAGTTCTGTTTCACCGACTTCGAACCATCCAAGTGGTAATCTACATCTCCTCCCGTATTGTGACTCGTACATGGCTATTTTAATACTGGAATGGTAGCTAACATTTTAGGCAAATTCTGTGAGTGGAAGATGGTCATCCCAATTCCCCTTGAAATCCATAACACATGCTCGTAGCATATCTTCAAGTGTCTGAATGGTAAGTTCAGCATGTCCTCAGTTTGTGGATGGAATGCAGTGCTGAGATTCACTTGTATGCCTAAAATTTTATGAAAATACCTCCAAAATTTAGCCGCAAATTGCACTCCTCGGTCTGATATAATAAATATCGGCATACCATGAAGCCTAAAAATCTCCTTGATATACAACTTCGCATAATCTTCAGCTGTGTAAGTTGTCTTAACTAGCAAAAAATGGGCACATTTTGTAAGTCGATCAACTATCACCTATGTGGAGTCAAACTTATGATAAGAGCGAGGTAATCCAATAATGAAGTCCATATTAATCCCCTCCCATTTCAGGTCGGAATTTCTATATTCTGAAGCAATCCACTAGGTTTCTGATGTTCGATTTTTACTTGTTGACAATTAGGACACTGGGCTACCAATTCTGCAATAGATTTCTTCATGTTATCCCACCAATACTTCTCCTTGACATCATGATACATCTTTGTCGAGCCGGGATGGATGGAATATCGGGATTGATGAATCTCAATCATAATCTTCTCTCTCAACCCTGCCACATCAAGCACACATAACCACCCCTGGTATCTCGGTGCCCCATCTGCTCCGATCTCAAAAGTCATAATTTTGCACTGTTGAATGCACTCTCTCAATCGTACTAAGGTAGGATCTTCATATTTTTGTGTTTTTACCTCGGCTACCAAAGATGATTTCGATATATTCTGTACAGTAACCCCTCTGTCATCAGAGTCTAACAATCTAATTCTCATATTGTCTAGTTGATGAAGCTCTTTATTCAACCCATGTCTACCTGCCTCAATGTGTACTAAGCTTCCCATTGACTTACAAATGAGAGCGTCTACCACAACATTGGCTTTACCGGGATGGTACAATATCTCGACATCATAATCTTTCAGTAATTCAAGCGACCTACGCTGCCTCAAATTCAACTCCTTCTGCTTGAAGATGTATTGCAAACTCTTGTGATCTGTGTAGATGTCAACATGGACGCCGTATAAGTAGTGTCGCCATATCTTCAAAGCATATATTACTACAGCCAATTCCAAATCATGGGTCGGATAATTCTTTTCATTCTTCTTTAATTGTCTTGATGCATAAGCAATCACCTTCCCATGTTACATCAATACGCACCCCAAACCTATACCTGAAGCATCACAATATACCACATAACCTTTTGTTTCTTCTAGGAGAGTGAGCATTGGCACAAATGTCAATCGACTCTTTAACTCCTGAAAACTTCGTTCACAAGCGTCAGACCACTGGAACTTAGTAGCATTCTATGTTAACTTAGTCAATGGTGCTGATATAGAGGAAAACCCTTCTACAAAACGCCTATAATATCCTGCTAGCCCCATGAAGTTGCGAACTTCTAATGGTGTTGTAGGTCTCGGCCAATTCTTTTCTGCATCGATATTTTGAGTGTCAACACTAGTACCCTCGTCATAAATCACATGGCCAAGGAATGCTACTGAGTTCAGCCAGAATTCACATTTGGAGAGCTTAGCATATAATTTACGATCCTGAAGCGTCTATAATACTATCCGCAAGTGGCCTGCATGTTCCGTCTCCCAAACGAGAATACACCAAAATGTCATCAATGAATACGATCACGAAGACATCAAGATAGGGCCTGAATATAGTATTCATGTGATCCCTAAAATCTGTTGGGGTATTTGTTAGACCGAACGACATCACCAAGAACTCAGAGTGTCCAGGTCGTCTTTGGAATATCCTTCTCCTTAACCCTCACTTGATGATACCCTAAACATAAGTCAATCTTGGAGAAATACTTGGCATCCTGGAGTTGGTCAAACAGATCGTCAATCCTTGGAAGTGGGTACTTGTTCTTTATAGTAAAATTATTCAACTTTCCATAATCAATACACATCCTTAACGACCTGTCTTTTTTCCGCAAGAACAGGACTGGCGCACCCCAAGGTGAAGTGCTAGGCCTAATAAATCCCTTATCCAGCAAGTCCTTCAACTGCGCCTTCAACTCTTGAAACTCTGTTGGGGCCATCCTGTATGGAGCAATAGATTTGGGTTGAGTGTCAGGAAACACGTCAATGCTAAACTCAATCTCCCTTTCAGGAGGAAGGCCTGGCAGTTCATCTTGGAAAACATCTGGAAATTCATTAACCACGTGGATTGATTGTAGAGTAGGCGGCTTCGCCTCCGCATTCCTAACGTGAATGAGATGATAAATGTAACCTTTTGAGATCATCTTCTTTTCCCTAAGATAGGAAATAAACCTACCTTTCGGCGTAGCAATGTTCCCTTTCTATTCGATAACAGGTTCATCAGGAAATTGAAACCTAACCATCTTCGTACGACAATCAACATTTGCATAACATGAGGCCAACCAGTCCATTCCCATTATCACGTCGAAATCAACCATTTCTAATTCAAATAAATCGAGGTTCGACGACTACAAATCATCATTGTGCAACCTCTATATACCCTTCTAACAATCACAGAATCTCCTGTAGGAGTAGATACCGCAAGTGGTTTACTTATCAATTCAGGTTCAACACCAAACTTATTAGCCACAAAGGGTGTAACATATGATAATTTAGATCCATGATCAATCAACGCATATACATCGTAAGAAAACACACACAATATACTTGTAATAACATTCCAATACGACTCGAGATCCTGTCGACATACTAGAGCATAAGTTCGATTTTGAGCACCACTCGAACTCTGCACTGCACCTCTACCTCTACCACGACCTATTGACTGATAAAAACCCCGTGTTGGAGGTCGAACTGATGAGGAAGAGCCAGACAGAGATCTAGTTGGCTTTGCCATACCACCACCTTCTCTGTTAGGACAATCCCGCATCATATGGCCAGGGTGTCCGCAAGAATAGCACGCATCAGAACCTCGACGACGCAGTCCAAAGTGGGCCTTGCCTTACTGATCACAACAGAGTGTTGGGGGTCTCATCTGACTATTATCCATATGATATTGCAAGCCTGATGCCCGCGAACTCTGGCCTGGACCAAAATAGGTAAATCGATCATACCGAGGCCTCTGAAACTATGGAGGAGCACTAGCTAGAGGTGGCGATGAAATCCTCAAAGACTGGGGCCTAACACTACCTCTAAAGTCATGAGATTACCCAAAAAATCTCGCCGGCTTATGCTGGCCCCTATTATACTCCCTATCTGCCCTTTGATGGTGCTTACAATCCTCTAGGGTCTGGGCATAAGCCTGAATATGGGAAACATCCATGCCCTCCACCAAGGAGGCTGCCGTGCATTCATTTATCAGATGTGGTCCCAACTTGTTCACGAACATATGCACCCTATCACTCATCTTGGCCACCATATAGGAAGCATACCTTCCTAAAGAATCAAACTACATACTATACTCTCGCACACTCATATTACCTTGTCTAATGTACAAGAACTTATCAGCTCTAGCTCGTTGTACCTCAATTGGCAAATACTGACGAAGAAAGGCCTCAGAATATTCCTTCCACACAGCTGGAGGGGCGTTCAGACCCCTGGATCTCTCCCAATTATCATACCAGAAAACCGCTAAATCCCGTAACCGATAAGAAGCCAACTCTACTGCCTCTGTATCTGTAGCATGCATAACTCGTAGTGTACGATGAACCTGGTCAATAAAAGTCTGCGGGTCCTCCTTGGGGTCTGATCCGGTAAACACTGGATGGTCTAGATTAATAAAATCACTAACTCTCGTACTATCCGGTTTATCAACAACACCAGTATACTACCTTTGAGGTTGAGCATCTACCAAGCTAGTCAAAAAATGTACCTCACTCCGCATATCCTGGTTTGTAGGGCCAGACGGAGGAACTAGTGGTGCGGGATGCCTCTTATTATCCTCTGGATGAGACGAGTTAGATGAGGTATGAGATGGCATCTCACTTTGAGCCTCACTTTGGCATGCTCTGGCTTGAGGCACCTGACTGTTACCCTCTCCTGCAGCCATATCAAGATGTCTACTAATCGCTTGCTTCCTAGTCGAAGGCATCGCTGAAATAAAACAAGGTTAATATTAGATACGAACACTAAAGACTCAACTCTACACGCGATCTAGATTTAGGAAGAAGGTAACAACCCTAGATGTCATGTAGTCTCCTGATTATAAATGTGGCGCGCTACACATCCATAATCAAGACTCTACTAGACACGGCTCATAGACAACCCCTAGGACAGACTTGCTCTGGTACCAAGTTTGTCACGACCCAAACTGGAGGATCATGACTAGTACCCGGGCCATACTTGCCGAGCACCAACGTACATTTTATCTAACCTTCTTTATTATCCTTAAGGGCCGACGAGACCAATATAAATGGTAGATATGGATCATGAACAACAAACAATGAAAGATAATGGCATGAACATAATCATATGGGATTACAAGACTACGAAGAAACTACATATAAGGTACGAGCTACAACGCTTCCATGAAAGACTATACAACAAAAATTAGACAACAAGGCATACCAACTATACATGAGTCAACACCTTTCTGTGAGCCTCTAAAGGAGCATAAGTGATGCAACATTGCCGGAACAGAGCCCCGACATACCCATAATATCTATAACAAAAATTCATACCAAGACCACGGCAAGTCCGGAGAAAGGATCTTGCCAATAACCGCTGAACCAGGAAGCCTACTGTGGTGGGGGAGCTGCGTCTACCTATCTATCAGGACCTACAGCATGACATACATCGTCCACAAATAAAAAGGATGTCACTACGAATAAAGTACAGAGTATGTAAGGAAGGAAAGCATAAGTAAGAACAGTAATGTAAACAGGGATAGAGTATATACAACATCTAACATCTGGGTACCTCTGAGGGCTACTGACATGAAATGCGTGATACGTACATATATATACATAAACTTTTAAAACATACGCCTCTGTGGGCAACATCATCATCATATTTTACTCGACCGTAATAGGCTTGGAAAAACGTACCCGTCCACGTGGAGCTCGGTAAAACCTAACTGATCAGTGGTTGCACAATAGGAGCTTGGTAGAGTAAAATAGATACATATATATATAATGCATGTAGGACTCATTGGAATCCTATTCTGAACTTTTCGGAGTGATGTAAGGTCGATATTCTTCGTACACATTATTAGGACTAACTCTTCATCAAGAATCTTATAAGAATCAGGAAGTACCAACAACACTGATAACATAAGCAAAAGAGAAGCAACCTCAGCATCAATTGTTCCATAACAAGGGAAACAATGTAAGTACTGCTAACTTCTAAGAGTAGAATATCTTTGGAAGCTAGTTCATAGCATTATGTACAATCAGAGTCGTGCAAAAGAAGGAAAGGGATGGCCTCACATACCTTGTATATATACTGCCCAATCTCAAGCTATGCAAGTGTCATGACTCCTTAGTCTACAATTAGAGAAACGACACTATCGTTATCATTTAAGCGTCATAACTATTATGTATCGACCACAACCTATTTTACGATGAAACGGACAGAACCTCCCCTATATTTATGACTTCACACAAGTCAAAAAAGTCACCAAACGGCCCAAACAACATCAATAGTAATCATATTGAGCCTCCCAAAATAGTCCACATAATCTAATCACTTCATACATAAGGCGACCACCGTAGTAGTGTCAAACGACCCAAAAATGTTACGACGAACGGCCAGAACACCACCCTATATCTATATGGTGTTTCTCCGCACCCTTCCTCCTCCAAAACTCCATAAAATAGTAGTAAAACACGCAGCCCAATGGCAACACAAAATAGTCCACAACAGTCCGCTACAAGTGAATAACTCGAACTCACGGCTTCTGATCCCCGTCCCGTGAGTTCTTACAAGTATAAAATGAATTACCATGAATTTACAGCAGAAAAAAATTGATGAAAGAGATCAGTAAACTTACCTTACTTGTTGGACAACTCATCCCTTATCTTGGCTCTTCAAACTCTAGGTTTTACCCCCAATTAGAACTTGAAAGAGAGAGAAAATCAATTAGGGTTTGTGGATAATTTTTGGGAGGAAGTTTGCAGGGGTTTAGGTCTGGTTATTTATGATATATAATGAGGGTTAAATTGCATGAGATAATCCTTTGAATGGGCTCTTTGGCGACCCGAAATTACCTCTTTTTGGGCTCTCATTTAACCAAGTAGGTGACACACCTACTTGTCACCTAGCAGCCTGTGTAGTCTCACAACAATGCTTATATCTCTCTCCTCTGATGTCGTATTGATAAACGGTTTAATGCATTGGAAACTAGACTCGTGGATCTTCAATGTGGCGGGTAGATCACCCCGTAATTCCAAGTAAACTGGGAGAAAATCTTAGTAATATTTGACCTAAAGTTTAAATAAATTATGAACATAAGTTGCAACAACTTTTCTCGACTTTTGTTTCATAAATTGTTTGACTTAAAGACTTATGATACGGATATTATATGATTAAAATACCTTAAAACAGAACCTCTTGAGAATATTAAGCACCCCTAGGTTTACCTAAAAATTTGGGTTACAACATCCTTGATTCGTTTAACTTCTAATACTTGTTAATCACCCTTATACACTCTTGTATCATTTAAGACCAATAGGATTAACTTCTTATCATCTCAAACATAATCTCTTCTCAGACTTACGTCGACTAACTTATGGCATGAACCAACGTATGTGAATATGGGTTGTAATAATAGGGTTGCCCGAATCACTACACATTAGAGTTTGCTACTCCGTCAAAAAATATTCTCCACCCTAGACATGAATATACAATGTCCTCTCATGCGAACAACACTTCTTCATCTCGGAAGTATGTAATGAGCGACTCGTAATCCTTCTGAATTGGGTTTTATGAGAGATGGTCGGCTAATGCTTATCCCTTGAAGGACTTCTATGTTACGTACACAATATCAAACTCGCTGAGAAGAATCTGCCATTTGGACAACTTCCCCATATGTATCGGTTGTTGGAACATATACTTGAGCGGGTCAAGCGGAGATATCAGATGTGTGGTGTATGCCGACATGTGGTGCCATAATTTTTGAGCGATCCAAGTTATAGCACAGTAGATCGGTTCTAACAAGGTGCATTTAGCCTCATACTGTTCAAACTTCTTCCTCAGGTAATAGATAGCCCGGTCCTTCCTCTCAGTCTCGTGTTGTCCCAACACGTATCCAAATGCATTATCCAGAATAGACAAGTACAATAACAGCGGTTTCTCGGGTTCGAGAGGAACTAATACTGGTGGAATTGACAAATACACCTTGATCCCGTCGAAAGATTTCTTATATTCTCATGTCCATTTTGTAGCGGCATCCTTCTTTAACAACTCGAAGATAGGCTTGCAGATTACCGTTGACTGGGCTATGAACCTGCTGATATAGTTTAATCTGTCGAGGAAGCTCATCATGTCATTCTTGCTCTTAGGCAGTGGCAGGTCTTGAATGACCTTGATCTTTGAAGGATCCAATTCTATCCCTTTCTTGCTGACGTTGAAACCAAACAATTTTCCAACAGGGACTCCGAATGCAGATTTCACAGGATTCACCTTCAAGCTATACCTCCGCAAACATTCAAAAAATTTCTTCAAGTAATTCAAATGCTCCACACTCTTATGAGATTTGATGATGATGCCATCCACATTTACCTTGATTTCCTTGTGGATCATGCCATTAAACAGGTTTTTCATGGCCCTCATGTAAGTAGCACTTGTGTTCTTGAGGCTGAATGGCATGACTCTATAGCAATAAAATCCTCATAGCGTAGGTAACACTGTCTTCTCTGCATCTTCATTGTGCATCAGGATCTAGTGGTACCCGGCAAAACAATCCACGAATGACTGCAACTCATACTTCGTGCTATTGTCGATGAAGATATGAATATTTGGTAGAGGGAAATCATCTTTTGGACTAGCCTTGCTGAGATCTCGATAATTCACACATATCCTAATCTTCCCATCCTTTTTTGGTACAAGTACGATGTTTTCCAACCATGTGGGATAATTGGTGACTCTCACCATGTTTGCCTCTATATGCTTAGTGACCTTTTATTTTATCCTCAAACTCAAATCTGGCTTGAACTTTCTGGGTTTTTGTTTAACTGGCGATCTGGAAGGATCGGTGGACAGTCGGTGCGAGACAATGTCGGGACACAAGCCAGGCATGTCGTCATATGACCAAGCGAACACATCGATATATTGTCGAAAGAGCTATACCAATTCTCCATTCTGTTATGTCTATAAATGGATGTTGATTTGAGTTTCATTAACATCATCTTCGCTTCCCAAGTTGACTACTTTTGTTTCTCAAAAGTTGGGCTTCTTATAGCTTTCTAATCGCTCGATCTCTTGTGGGAGAATCTCAGGAACCATGCTCTCGTCATACTCTTCCTACTCTGAATCATTTTGTTTCGTTACATGTCATATTCGGAAAACGTGGGTTTTTATCGTTTTGATTACTGAAAAGCAAAACTAAGTATAAATAAGAGATAAAAAGTATTTGCAATGATTTCAAGAATGATTATTCTTTTATTTCATTAGAAAGGGAATTTCTAAGCGTTAAAGGAGGTAATTGACAAAAGAGTACATGCACGATTCAGGCCTCAATTGACCATACATTTTTTCAAAATTACTATAATTTTGCACCACGAAGATTCCCGACGAACTAGAGATTGGCTGGCAGTCAAATTCTGCAAGGCTTCTCCTGGTTCGGCATCCCTAATGGTCAGTGTCGTGATATTAGCTTCATCGTGGAATTCCTTGATCATACTCACGAACAATCTTCCCATTCCATCAACGATGTTATCCTCTTCTGTTGAGCTCTTACTCCGACCCGGAACACGCTCTAGTACAAAAGCCTTCTTCCCAAGTTTATTGGTGTAAGTTTTTCAAGTCGTAAGGTTGATATCCTAAGCGATCAGTACCCTTCTTCCCTTTTGGCTTTATTGGTTTTTTTATCCCATCTGCTCGGGCTCCTAGCCTAATCCCCGGATGGTACCCATGTTTCATCATCTCTCTCATTGCCATCTTCAATCTGTATGACGTCTGCATACCCTGATTCTACTCATTCTTCTCCATCTCTGTGGTCTGCATGATCTCGACCGCATGAAAGGAGACCCCATCCAATCGTTCTGAAGGGAACTACATGTTCTAGATAAGTTGGCCGGCTCCATTCACCGTGTATTATACACTTTTCGCAATCCAAATCAACATTCACAAATTGATGGAGAGTGGACAAAACTACCCCTGCCATGTGTATCCAAGGCCTTCCCAGCAACAGGTTATATGAGGACGAAATGTCCATCAATTGATATAGTATTGGGAACTCCACTGGTCAAATTTGCAGGGCTAGGTAGATCTCTCCAATAACATCCTTTTGTGACCCATCAAAATCTCTCACTCTTACACGACTTTCCTTTACCTCTCTGAAATGGATACCCAATTTTCGTAGAGAAGACTGGGCATATATCACTATGGATCCTGCATCAACCAACACTAGTGGCACCACCTTATCCCTAGAGTTAACTGTGATGTCAAGGATCTGTTATGATCTACACTCTCTACCGGGAAGCTCATCTCATCGAAAGGAAATCATGTTTGCTTCGACCATATTTCCAGTGGTCGTTGGTAATGCTTCGCTGGTAGTATTGCTCGACATACTTACTCTACTTAACACCTCATCCTTATGATTGTCAGAACTCATTAGAAAATCCATGATCGATATGTGTGCAGGGGTTTTCTTCAATTGTTTCTCCACGAAGTACTCCTTAACTAGCATCTTCCACCAAAACTCTATCACCTGGCATCTGTTATGTTTCTCCTCTGATTCTCTATTAGGATTTCGCCGATTTATCTCCTCTGTAGCGTAACACTTTGCTGGCCTGGTTATCCCATGAAGAGTTGTGGTATCTATCATTTTACTCTTTCTTTTCTGCTTGTACTTCCATGGAATTGTTTTGTATTCTCGACTTTCCTCATTTCTGATAGCGACGGTGGACTATCGGTTATATGTTTGGACCAGAACATAATGTTTCAACTGTACAGTGATCAACGAAGTACAGGATGGCCCTGTAGCGGCTTCGGCATTCCCAATTGTGACAATGGTCCCCTTCAAATCAAAATCCTCGTCCAAAGCGATCATTTTAGATATTTGATTTCTACGGTTCGGTAGTGGGTTACGATTCACATTTGGTGGAGTCGGGGTACATTGGATGGCTCCACTCTTGATTAGAGACTCAATCTCCTTCTTCAGGCTAAAGCAGTCCTCGGTATCATACCCAGGAACACTTGAATGGTAGGAACATCTATTGGTTGGATCGAAGTATTTGGAAGGTTGGTCAGCAATTCTCTCTTTCACTGGGTATATCAAACATGCTCTTCTCAGCCTTTCAAACAACTGGGCTAAAGGTTCAGGTTCATCTCTCCTCAAATTTGTGGCGTGGTCGGGGTGCATAGGAGGGTTGATTTTGATGGGTGGTGGTTTGAACGGTAGCATACGGTCCTGGAAAGTTTGGATTTGTATGGGAGCGAGGTGGGTTGTATTGAGGTTGGCTGTTATAGTATGGTTGCGTGTTGTATATTGGAGCGTATGTAGGTTGGTGTAAAGGATGGGTGTTCATAGGGTAAGAGTTATTTCTGCGAGGTTGACTGGACTGGTAGTAGGGAACTGTTGCCGATACTTCCTCCTTTTTGTTTTTCCCACTGCTTAAAGAACGAGACTATATTTTTTTCCTAGCAGCTTGCAGCACAACCATTGACTGTATATTGCCTAATTTGATGACTTCTTCTAAAAAGCCTTCAATCTTAACCAGTTCGAGGAATTTCTGCCCCATCATGCCCATAATATTTTCAAAGTAAATTCCCTCTTGAGCCTTGATGAAATACTTTGTCAACTCATTATCATCTAGCGGGTGTTGGGTCCTGGCAGCCACCGACATCCAGCGATGGGCATAATCTTGAAATGACACTGAAGGTTTCTTTTGCAAATTCACTAGAGCGAACTTCTCTGGAGTGATCTCTGTATTAAATCGGAAAAGGTTCATAATGTCTTCCGCCATGTCCTACCATTCCCTCCAATTTCTAGATTTTTGGCAGGTGTACCAAGTGAACGCCTCCTCTATAAGGCTCCTTATAAATGACTTTATTCTCAGCTTTTCATTTCCTCCTACCCCAATAAGCTTGTCGTAGTAGGCCTTCAAGTGTGTATGGGGATACTTGTTCCATCAAAGATGTCGAACTTCGGAGGCTTGTATCCTACGGTCATGTGAACATCAAGATGTATACATAAATCTTCACAATCCAATCTCTCGCTCCCTCGAGAAACCTAGAGATTCTTCATATTCTTTTTCAATACTTGCAACAGCTCTGACATTGACTCTTCTTCCTTATACTTTGCTCCTCTCTCCATAAAAGCATATTGGTTGATCTCGTATGGAACTCTGACTATGATGTGCGCTGTAAATGTAAGTTCTAAGGTGTCATATACAGGTGAAACATACCGCTAGTGCATACCTGTATTTGCCTTAGGTATGTGCAGGGTCTGATTGTTTGCAAAAAGGGCAATGTCAAAGTGAGGATTATGGACTGAACTAGTTCTTACTAGTGGGTTTTGTGGTGTTTGATTGTAATTCAGGATGTAAGGGGTGTGTGTAGGAGAATTTGGTGTGTTTGTGGGGGTAACTGGTGGTATAACATGGGTTGTGGAATTTGTAGTGAATGTGGTTAGGGTGTTGTTTCCTTGTCGGGTGGTTGAAGGGAAGTGATTAGGGATTAAGTCTAATGAAGGCAAGTAGGGTGGTTGCAGAAGTGTCGCCACGGCCAAATGTGCCAGCTCCCGAATATGTTGTACTTCTTCTCTTAGAGACATCATTACCTGTTCCATTTTAGCAACATGCTCATCATTTCGAGTATCATTCCTTTCCTTTGATTACCCTGGGTTATCGGCTATTACTAGGGTGTTTCCGGTCGGGTCATCAGTTCCAGACATCTTTCCTTTTGATCTCAAGTTGTATGGTGGTTCAACCATTTTTATGTATCAACACAAACCAACCTCTGTGTTTTGGGAATAATAATGATAATGTGATGCAAAAATAAAAAGGAAAAAGAGTAGAAGTTAGTTTCTGAGATTGCACAAATATAAATACATAGAACAGTTAGTTCACATCTTCAAATAAGCATGTTTCCTAATATGCGAGGCACCTTTCTTTGCCGAAGCTAGACATATGTCGCAAATGTTTGACGAACAATCAGATTTTGACATGTTTAGATCTGGAACAAATATTTTTTTCATTAATAATCTTTGGACTACAATAGGCGGAGCGATGGTTAAAACATGGTGTTCTAACATCCACAAGGTTACATGGGCTCACAAGCTTTCCCTTAGGGAAATAAATGGGGTACAAGATAAATGGTGTAAGATAGAGGGAAATCAACTAGCCACTAATAGTCATCCGCGAAGTCATCTCCCAAGTCTTCTTCCTCAGGCTCCACCTCAGGGTCTTCTTCAAATTTTACTTCTTTCTCATCGTTGTTATATTCAGGGTCTTGTTCGGGATCCTCTTCTGGTTCTGTTTCCAATTCAATTTGTATGTACTCAATCACTCGGTCATCATGCTCCGCGGTGGCATCATGTGGTCAACCGACACTGGAACCACTTGCCGATGCATGGGGGTGATTACGAGATAATGAGGCAAAATATTATGATATATTTGTAGGGCTACTGTTGCATCTTCTATATCGACCACTCTTTCTCTGCTCGGTTGAGCTAGCTTATCCTTCTAATTGATCCACACGAAGTATTCTGGGGTACACCAGGAGTTCTGACCCTTCGACATTATAATCAAGTCATTCCACTTGTATTGAAGTCTCCTCAACCTTGGGATTGGAATTTGCCCGTTATAGTCATCTTAATACAGAGTTGTCCTTGACCTGAGGGTTATATCTTGGATAATACCAAACTGCCTGAGAACTTATAAAGGTGCCTACTGGTGAATGCCTTCAAGTCCCACTAGCTCGATAAAGTATTATCCATAACATTCTCGATGTCTGAATCGTTCGAACAGTTGGTCCAAGCTCACCCAACCATCTTCAATGTTCCTCAAATTCCGGTTACTTATCACACCCAAAGTGTGGAGGAACCTCTGGCCAAGCATGGTAACTAGCAATATCAGCTTTCTCCCGGCAAACGACAGCTCTGTGAAGCTAGTGACTTCTCGTACCAATTCACAGTCAACGAAGTTAAAAACTACCGTAGCTGGATACCAGATTTCTATCAGCGTGTTGACCCAAGTCACTGCATAGTTTTGAAGATTGACAAATGTCTAACCAGTTGAACCAGGTCCATCAGAGCACACATATTTGACCTGACGCATTGGCACATGAACCGTATATGCATAGGAGATGAATGCTATTGTGAAGTATTAATGAACAAAGAGAGTGTCTCCTAATGTGAAAGGGTTGCAAATTGATAAGAGAATAGAAGTTGAATTCAGCAAGGACAGTAACGAAGGAAGGAAGTTGAGTTTAATATGAACTCTTTCTCCCAGGAAGAGTTGTACCAGAACTGAACGACAAACTCAACAACTGACTTTATAAATAATTGAAGTATTCTTGCTTGAATTACGAACGCACAAGTGCAGAAGTGAATCAAGATCAAAAAGAAAAATTCCCAGAGATTTTGCAAGCAGAATTACTGTGCGATACAAAGGCTACACACCAACTAGAAGAACCAGTTCCATCTGTTTGTCATTGAGTCTAGTTGGTTGTAGTAGGCGATTTAATATTATATATTTTCAGCTTTCATAGAAGCAATTGTAATAGGTACACATTGTTCGAGTTAGAGTTAACTTGAAGCTTGTAGAAATTAGCTAGAGGCTAGTTACTACGAAGGGATTCGAGTTAGCCCTAGGATTACAAAAGAGTTTATTTTGTAAGTCCGTTTGGCTCAGAGTTTTAGTGAAGAGTTTGAGCAAATCCTACTGAGGAGTAGGTCGTGATTTTTTCACCTTTTGATCCAGGTGTTTTCCACGAAAAATCTCTGTGTTTTCACTTTACTGCTTTTATTATTCCGCAACAGTAGAAGTTGGAACACAAAGAAGAACGAGGTTCTTCTAGAGAGACAACACTCGAAAAATTGGATACCACACAAATTAACCTATCTTCTTGTGTGGTATTGACGTCTAAACATCACATCATTTTGGTGAGGAATTTGTCGGCGCATATGTTCATTAAAGTAGTCAATTCTACCAAGTGTGTTCGGATCTCATAACCATGATCTCGTCGAATGTTTCTCCACCATTGTTTCAGCTTGTGTGGTGCTCCCATGACCATATTGATTTCGGGGATGTCGTGGTTGATTTCCATTATAAAGAGATGAAAAGGGGATTTGGTAAGTGTTTGCTTCGGAATTTTAGCGTCTCATCGGCGAGCGATAATGCTGGGTATGTTGTTGTATGTTGTTCATCTAGATTGGTTTGTCATTCCACAAAAGACATGTTGTTGGGTACGTGATCCGTTGACATTAAGGTGGCTTTCCTTATCATGAGTCGATGACAAGGACCGAGTCACCAAAGGTTTATGCAGTATGACCTATATTTTCTAAAGTAGAGTGTTTCCTAGTTCTTGGAATTGGACTGAATAATGCGAGATCTTATGTCAGTTGACCTGACAAAGTCATTCTCTAAGGCTAAAGAATTTTGAAAGAAGGCCCGAAGAGGTTTAAAACACAATCCTCACGTGCCATTGTGTGTGATAGTGTACGTCCAAGACTCGATATGAAAAATGTGATGACAGTATATATAAAATGGTATTAGATAGTTGGAATAACAGTAATGACATTGAAGCAGGCAAATAAGTACATGCTAAACAAGCAAGACTAGTATTCACGTATTTGCAATGCAAAGCACAGTTAAAACAAACATCCATAAACTCCATAACTAGTCTAAGTATGCTAAGGTCAGAAACTAAGTGTGAATCCTCAGCAGAGTCGCCATGTTGTTGAACATATTTTGCACAAGTCAAAACAAGATTCAACTAGTGGTATCTCTGTTGTTGATAAAGGAGAGTCACCACCTAACATTTTTAAGTATAATAGAGCACCTATTTATTTATTAGATAATTATCTTACTAGTCTGCTAACCGATGAGAACTGGGTAACGATTCTTGTTCTTCCAAGCGGAAGGTGGTAGGCACCCCATAGAATCTACCTGAGGTAGCTCCATAGGACTTAGACTATGTTTAGAAAATTACATGTCTATATTCTATTTAGTTCAATGCTTAAAAGTTTGAGGCTTATTCTACATCTTGCTTATAGTCTGCTATTGTCGAGAGAAGGTAGTATATGTACTTTGAAAAAGAGAACATAGGTTTAATTTGCAAAAGTCTTTCAAAAATGTTTACATCTACAAGATCGGAAAGATTTGTAAAAGTGTGGCTATATTTTAAATGTTTTTTTTTCTTGAACTAATGTGGGCATTTGTATAAATCTAATAAAGCAAAGACTATCAGAAAAAAAAAAGTCTTGAATGTACCTTTGGAAATTGACTCCAATTTGTAGCCGTGTTTTCTGGAGAAAAAATACTTATTGAGATTTGATAATACTTAATTCCAGCCTGAGTTCATGTGAGCTAGGCATGCCCAACTCAATCATCCATTAAAAAGAAAATAAAGACACTAGTGATACGACATACAGCCCAATAAGCTACGCACAGGCAATTCAAAATTGAAGGGGCTTTTGCATCCGTATCCACTTTTTGTGCCACGTTTTAACTTATATCCGTTTTGTAAAAAATATTGCATCCGTACCCGCTTTTGCGCATAACTTCAGCATGCGGGGCTGAAGTAACAAAGGCAATCACGCAAAACTTCAGCATTCTAGTAGACGGGCCTGAAGTAGCTTGCGAACTGAAGTTTAGAGCTGAAGTTCCCTAGTTATAAAGACAAAAACTTCAGCATACGGGGCTGAAGTTCCCCCAGCTACACTGGAGAACTTCAGCTCTAGAGCTGAAGTTTTGACTTTTGTAAATGGGGAACTTCAGCATACGGGGCTGAAGTTTTCAAGTTATAAAGACAACAACTTCAGCATAAGGGGCTGAAGTTCCCCAGTTTGCAAAGACAAAACTTCAGCATAAGGGGCTGAAGTTCCCCAGTTTACAAAGACAAATCTTCAGCTCTAGAGCTGAAGTTATGTAGAGCTGAAGTTTTGTCTTTGTAACTGGGGAACTTCAGCCCCATATGCTGAAGTTGTTGTCTTTATAACTTGGGAACTTCAGCTCTAGAGCTGAAGTTTGTAACTGGGAAACTTCAGTGTCTTTGTAATTGGGGAACTTCAGCCCCGTATGCTGAAGTTTTGTCTTTATAACTGTCGAACTTCAGCTTAACTGGTGAACTTCAGCTCAGCGAGGGAAAGGGGAGCTGAAGTTATTTAAAAAGTGGGTACAAGTTAAAAGTTTTTAAAAAAGCGGGTATAAGTTAAATGGAGGCGACCAAATAAGGTACCACGCGCAATTTTTACAAAATTGAATAAGGAACATGTGAGGCCCAACGAGGTTGTAACAAATAAGCACTGTTGGAATGAAGACCAGACTTTATTTTTATTAATCGTAAGATGATTAATGAAGGTCAATGACTAAGATCTTAGGATAAGACCTTATTCATCAACAAGGTATCATTGGAATCCTTGGAATTTCAGAATTTACAAGGATCTCAAGTACTCCGAACAATACTTGTGTCAGAGAAGGACAACTCATCCACAACCTAAGCTCTACCCGAATTACCCTTAGTTACTTACAATCATTATTCCCAAAGGTTTAAATATAAATGAGGTACTCACTCTAATAACTATTATGGTAGCAATAGTTAAGATAAATGATAAGGTATTACATATTAGCACAGAATGCTATCAGCAGAGCATAAGGATATCACAATCCAAATACAAGAATGTAGGCTTCTACAAGTATTTATTATATCCAAGAACAGTCAACATGTGTAACAAGGCAAGGTTGTAGTAACCACCAGTAGATTAATTCAAATTTGAAATACTAAGTTAGGTGATCCAAACGATAGAGCAGACATGTATCTTAACCTTACTAATTCTACTGATAGGTTCAAGTCTGCAGGAATCCTTTAATTGTTCACGGTACCTTAACGGTTATTAGACTCTTAGATAAAAGGTTCATACGTTGATTTAAATCCTCATTCTGTTAGATACATGGAATAACAATCTTGTTCATATTTTCCAAAGAGCAACAATATCAAAAGAGATACTTATGTAGACAAGAAGGCCAATCTTAATCCAATCCAATCTTGGTAACATGATAATTATCCTCTCAGGTTCATAATTCAGATTCACATTAGGCTATTAATAGGCAAATTATCCAACCAACCATGGTTTAATATTCATTCAAACAGGCAAACAAATATCCATGAGTTTCCCTTAGGTTTATTAGAGAATACAGTTATAAGTGAGAAGTATGAGGGCACCAGCATGAATGTCCCTTGAATGAAGACAAGAAGGAAGTCTGTTAACAAACAACTAGGAGCAGAGGCTTCACACAGGATATTCAAATACATACAAGTGAGTTTCCTAAAGGACTGCAAGATTACAGAGTGAAGAAGAGGATCCGTAAGATCTAGAATAAGATTATTATGTTCATCATAGAGGTCCAAACAATAAGAACAGGCATGTTTTACATGTACTAGGAAAATGTGGTTCTAGTAACAGATCAATCAATCCATGTATACAAGCAAGTATGACAACATACATACCATGATGAAGTTCAATTTTAGACATGTTAACAGTAATCAAAAGATGATATAGCACAAAGGCATGTATAACTCTCAATCAAACTCTCAAGGAAAGTTAAGGACATACTCTGAATTAGACTAATAAAAATGACAGCAGCACATAGAATTGACACAGAACCACAATGTTTGGATTAACCATAGAAACTCATTAGGACTTAGGTCAGTCATTTAGAGAAACATTTGTCGAGTGGAACTCATAAATGTAGCTAGAGAAACACACAAACATTAAGGTTAACATAAGACTTTCAGGCCTACACACAAATGATGTTTTAAGGAGTTACAGGATTACAGAATATATTTGAAGAGAGCAGGAAACTCAACAACTAAGCTGATGAGTTAAACTACAATGACAGGCTTGCATTATACCTTGAAGTGTAAACAACAGCCTTGACTATAACATCATCAACGTAAACAAGTCAAACACATGATATAGATCAACGTATAGTACTTCTATCCCTATGAACAATGTAAGACTGGTGCAACAGACATAAATTTTCACAGGAATATTAGGAAAGACCTGAAATCATAACTTAAGTACAACAGTACGGTTACATCTTGCGTCTGCCTAAGTTAAAGTTTTATCTTCAGTTAATCGACGTAGACTCGGGGATGTGATTATCTTGAGGTTAACGTATTTATACTATTTAAAATAAGTGATAAGTAAGTTCCAATAAGGATAAAGGGTACACGAATTAAAGAAAATGAGTTTCGTTGAAGATTGTCGATTTGGGATAAAATACGGTCCGAGCTATAATACGCGATATTTATGGACTAGTATCATACAAGGTACCATATGACCATGGTAGCATAATGTATAAAGTATATTAAAAATAAATAATATTTTAAGTAATTTAAGATAATTCTTAATTATGTGGGTAATTGATTAATTATCGGGTAACAGGACATTACCTAATTAACTAATAAGTTTAGATAAAGACTAAATCCCCCCCTCGTGGCAGTAAGCCACACCTTAAGCAAATGACTCTTAGTCATTTTTATTAGGTGGCAACCAAAAATGCTAATTATAAGACACATCAATTCCAACATTTTTAATAAAAATCATATGTGAAGCTTTGGCAAAGTTAGTAATGTTTCCAACATTTCCAATACAAATCAGATGTGAAGCTTTGGCAAAGTCAGTAACGTGACTTCTTACAAAATTCCTACATATTCCTACAACAACATCAGCAACGTGATTTCTTCAACCATTTGCTACAAAAGAAATCAAACGAGAATTATTAGTTACTTAGCAATGTAAAATTTTGTGGTTCTAAAGGAGTATTGGGCAACCTTTTCCAAGGACATCATACGAATTTTTCTTACTCCAGGTATATTGAGACTATTCCTTTTTTCATTTTGGCATGATCCAAATGATGCAAAAGAAACGAGCAAACGTTCGGCTTTTATAAATGACTCTATTCATAGAAATACTAGGGTTCTCTATATTTAAATTTTATATATGTAAGTCATTCAATTTTAGTGTATTTCCGGTTGGTTTGGTATTATTTCCAGTTACATCATTGGTTAACAAATTTGAGCAGAAGGTTTTTACTGCGTTCATATGTATTTTGGACTAGCTGGCCATTATTCTTAAATCTTAGTATTTGAATTGGTTAGTGAGAGTTTTATTGAGTACTGAGATTTCCACAACTTTGTAATGTAGCTTATAAAAACAAACAAGAGACATAATCATGGTAGTACAAGATGCAAAAAAGGTAAAGTCAGTTGAATTGAATAGCTAGATTACGCACTAGGATTATGAAGTACGTGGTTCCCCCACTGCTATTGACTTGTTGATAAAGTTTACCCGCAAGGAATATTGAGATTATTACCATATTTTCATGCATTTCATTTATACATATACATTGATCCGTGACAATATGGCGTTATATATGCGTATTTATATGTATATATATGTATATAGGATATGGGAAAAGGTTACGGCGTAATATACGCACCACCACCTGATCAACTGGTATATGTTGATAATGTTGCCAATAGTGGCCGGGATGATATGATGGGATGCCCTCAGAGGCTTGATGATGTTATGTACACCTATACCTATGCATGGAACAATAGTTATACGCACGTGCATGACATTATAAATGTTTCAGGATTTACAAAGTGATTTAGACTTACAGGTGGAATTCCTTGTTCCAAGTATCATCTATGTCTTTTATGTACTCATTTTCATAGCTTACATACTCAGTACATTATTCGTACTTACGCCCTATTTCAGGACCTACGTTTCATGCCCGCAGGTGCAGGTAGACAAGCTGATAGTCCCCTCCTTAGGATCCTTGATCAGCGAGAGTTGATGTGCTCCTTTTGATCCGGAGGATCTTTTAATCTTGGTCCCCTATGTTTGTGTACACATATTAGGTATGATGGGGCCTAGTCCCGTCCTTGTACAGTTGTATATTCTAATAGAGGTCTGTAGACAGTTATGTATAGTTGGGTAGTAGGTGGCCTTGTCGTCTTCCAGTTTTGGATATATAGTTGTCTATAGTAGCCTTTCCAGCTCGCCCATTGTATTCCGCATGTATATGTACATGTCTTTTGGATAGGTTTCCCTCGCATATGTTGTTCATGTTTATATCTTAGACGCATGTTTAAGGGTGTTCGACGGGTAGGACTCAGGCACCTGTCGCGGCCAATCGATTTAGGTCATGACAAAAGTGGTATCAGAGTAATTTTGTCCTAGGGTTGTCTACAGACCATGTCTCATAGAGTCTTGTGTATCGGTGTGTTGTGCACCACACTTATAAAAAGGATGCTATAGGATATTTAGGAAGGTTACTTTTCTTTCTAATCCAGATTGTGCGATAGAACTGAGTCATAATTATCCACTCCTAATCTTTACCTTATTTATGTTTTTAGTGATACCTATTACTAGACGACATGCGTAAATCGCTATCACGGGTTACAAGGCTACGAAAGTGTTAGAAAGAAATATAAGTTACACTAAGGAGTTAGACCTATTGGAGATCATGGGTTATATTGAGGAGGATCCATCCGAGAATCCATATGAGTCATCTATTCGAGTTGTTTCGACCACTCTGGAACCTCACCAAGACCCTTAGTTTCATTATCACAGCATGTTGATCAGGGTAGGAGGGGAGTGGTGCACGTATTGGCATAGTCGGGTTCCCCTCAGGCTCAAAACTATGTCAGGGTATTTGCGGACACTAACTCTTCTAAGGTTCCAGATAGTCCACAGTATTGGGAGTCCGTCAATCAAGGTTCGTCTATGTATCTTATGGGATACGTAGAGGAAGAGGATAGTACTCGGGCCAAGAGGAGGAAGGTAACTGATAAGGATATGAAGGTTCCGCTTCGAAGTGTGTCTGATCGAGGTTCTCATATAGGACGAGGCAAGGACCCTCTACTGTAGACTTCCTCCAGATGTCAGCTTTTGGTTGTTGAGCTCCACTTCTTCTTGGAGTATTACCAAGTCAGGGTTCTAAATACGTTAGGTTGTTTTATGAGGTTGTAGGGAGCCCTGTATCGACTTATATATATATATATATATATATATATATATATATATATATATATATATATATATATATATATATATATATATATATATATATATATATATATATATATATATATATATATATTATGGTTATGTTTTCTTAGAGGTTTTTCATACAATATCACATGTATAGTTTTGGGTATGATATGTCTATGGCCTTGTCGACCCCTATGCATATAAACCTTTTTCTAAATTAGTTATGTAAGTTAAGTCTTAATATGGTTACGTATATATATGGATTTCACCCGTAATGGCCCGTGGTAGATTTGATAATAAACAAGGATAATGTACGTGGTGTTCGGTTGGGTAGAACTTGATATTATAATGGGTATGGATTGATTGGATTTTTGTTATGCTAACATCAAGAGTAGATCAAAGATTGTTCCTTACGGATGCGTATTGATTATAGGTAGTTGAATAAGGTGACAATCAAGATTAAGTACCCCCTCCCGATGATTGATGATTTATTTGGTTAGTTGCAAGGTGCCAAGTATTTCTCGAAGATAGATGTGAGGTCCGGGTACCCTCAGGTAAGGGATAAGGAGAAAGATATCTCTAAGATAGCATTCAGGACCAGATATGGGCACTTGAGTTTCGTATCATGTCATTCAGTTTAACTAATGCACTAACAGTATCCATGGACTTGATAAACCGAGTGTTCATACCCTTTTTAGATCTGTTTGTAATTGTATTTATCGACGATATATTGGTGTATTATCTTTCAGAGGTTGAGCATGCAGATCATTTGTGTAATGTGCTCAGAGTTCTACAAAAAGGGAAGTTGTATGCAAAATTTTCTAAATGTGAATTCTGGTTCAACTATGTAGCCTTCCTTGGGCATATCATTTCGAGTGAAGGTATCCGGGTTGATACGCAAAAGATTGAGGCACTAAAGACTTGGTCTAGACCCACGACGCCGACGGAGGTTCGTAGTTTTCTCGGTTTGGCAGGTTATTACAGGAGATTTTAAAGGGATTTCCTTCCCTTTCAACACCTTTGACAAAGTTGAATCAGAAGGGAGCAAAGTTCTAATGGACTTATGCTTGCGAACGAAATTTCCAGGCATTGAAGTACAGATTAACTTCTGCACCGGTTCTAACTCTCCCAGAAGGGACCGATGCATATGTTATCAATTGTGATGCCTCATGCGTTGGATTGGGTTGTGTGCTGATGCAGCATGCTAAGGTTGTAGCTTATGCTTCTAGACAACTAAGAAATCATGAGAAGAACTACCCGACCTATGATATAGAGCTAGCCGCAGTGATTCATGAACTAAAGATGTGGACGCACCACTTTTATGGCATTCATGTTGATATCTATACGGATCATAGGAGCCTCCAGTATATCTTTAAGCAAAGGAATTGAATTTACGTCAAAGGAAATTGTTGGAGCTACTTAAAGACTATAAAGTTGATATTTTATACCATCCGGCAAAGGCGAACGTAGTAGTCGACGCCCTCAGCCATAGATCTATGGGTATCCTGTCATATTTACAACCAGAAAAGAAGGGAATAGCCCATGAGGTTCATCAGCTAGCTAGTCTTGGAGTTCGGTTACTGGACTCAGGTGATATTGGAATTACTATTCAGGATACGACAACATCTTCTTTAGTAACTGAAGTAAAGGAACGCCAGTACGAGGATCCTGTGTTAGTTCATTATAGATATACCACCCCTCAGAAGGAGAAGGCACCGTTTGAAATTACAAAAGATGGGGTCCTCAGATATCGAGGACGATTATGTGTCCTAATCTTATAGGGCTGCGTCGGCAGGTTATGGGAGAAACTCACTATTCTCATTATTTTATCCATCCAGGAGCTACAAAGATGTATCATGATATCAGGGAATATATTGGTGGGAAGAAATGAAAAAGGATATAGCGGAGTTTGTTGCACAGTGTCCTAACTATTAGAAGGTTAAGATTGAGCATCAAAAGCCCAATGGATTATTGCAGGCCATGGAGATCCCGACTTGGAAATGGGAAGTAATCAATATGGATTTCATTGTAGGCCTACCTCGTACCCAGCGAAAGTTCGATTCAATATGGATGATTGTTGATAGGATTACAAAGTCAGCCCATTTTTTTCTCATTAGGGCTACATATTCCGCAGAGGATTATGCAAGGCTTTATATTAAAGAGATAGTAAGACTGCATGGTGTCCCTATATCTATTATCTCAGATAGAGGAGCTCAATTTACAGCTAACTTCTGGAGGTCCTTCCAAAAAGAATTGGGGACTCAGGTAAGTTTTAGTACAACATTTCATCCCGAGACAGACAGACAGGTTGAGCGTACTATTTCGACATTTGAGGATATGTTACGAGCTTGTGTGATAGACTTCAAAGGAAGCTGGGATGATCATTTTCCACTTATTGAGTTCGCATATAATAATAGCTACCATTCCAGTATTCAAATGGCTCCATACAAATCTCTTTACGGACGGAAGTATAGGTTGCCTATATGGTGGTTCGATGTTAGGGAAACTAGGTTAGTAGGACCAGAATTGGTACAACAGGCAATCGAAAAAATTAAGCTTATACAGGAAAGGCTATTAGCAGCTCAAAGCCGTCAGAAGTCTTATGCGAATAATCGACGGCGAGAGTTGGAGTTTCAGGTTGACGGCTAGGTATTCCTAAGGGTATCACCGATGAAAGGATTTATGAGATTTGGTAGAAAGGAAAATTTATCCCTCGGTACATTGGACCATATAGGATCATACGCAAGGTAAGACATGTAGCATATGAGTTAGACTTGCCTTCGGGCTTGGAGTCTGTACATCCAGTCTTTCATGTGCCTATGCTCCATAAATGTATCGGGGATCCTTCAGAATCATCTCAGTTGGCGACATTCAGGTCACAGAGCAGCTATCATATGAAGAAACTCCCATTGCTATATTTGACAGACAGATTCGGATATTGAAAACAAAAGACGTAGCTTCGGTGAAAGTACTTTGGAGAAACAACAATGTGGAAGAAATGACTTGGGAGGACGAAGAAGACATGAGGTCTAGATATCCCTACTTATTTCCGCCTACAGAGAAAGGTCCGACTGGGGCATCACAACCTTAAGGTATGTGTATGGATTCTTGTGTTAGTTATTGTCATTGGTCATGTGAGTCCATTGTCGTTATTGATTATTGTGGTCCTATGTGGTGTTGAATTATTGAGTTTCTAAAGGAAGAATTGGTAGTAGTATTGTTACAAAGGTGACTCTGCCGAATTTATCTAGAACCCAGGGAGTTAAACATTCGAGGACGAATGTTTCTAAGGGGGGGGGGGGAGGGGAAGGATGTTACATCTCGCGTTTTCGTACGTTAAAGGTTCATCTTCAGTTAATCGACATAGACTCGGGGATGAGATTATCTTGAGGTTAAAGTATTTATGCTATTTATAACAAGCGATAAGTATGTACTATGAAGGATAAAGGGTACACGAATTAAAGAAAATGAGTTTCGTTGAAGGTTCTCGATTTGGGACTAAATACGGTCCGAGCTATAATACTCGATATTTATGGACTAGTACCATACAAGGTATCATATGACCATAGTAGCATGATGTATAAAGTATATTAAAAAAAATGTAGTATTTTAAGTAATTTAAGATAATTCTTAATTATGTGGGTAATTAGTTAATTATCGGGTAACGGGACATTACCTAATTAACTAATAAGTTTGGATAAAGACTAAAATTCTCCCCTCCCCCCACACACCCCCACGTGGCAGCAAGTCACACCTTAAGCAAATGACTCTTAGTCATTTTGATTAGGTGGCAACCTAAAATACTAATTATAAGACACATCAATTCCAACATTTTCAATAAATATCAGATGTGAAGCTTCATAAAAGTTAGTAAAGTTTCCAACATTTTCAATACAATTAGATGTGAAGCTTTGGAAAAGTTAGTAACGTGACTTCTTATCTAATTCCTACAAATTCCTACAACAACATTAGCAACGTGATTTCTTCAACCATTTCCTACAAAAGAAATCCAACAAGAATTATTAGAACCTTAGCAACGTAAAATTTTGCAGTTCTAAAAGAATACGGTGTAACCTTTTGCAAGAATATCATACAGATTTTTCCCTACTCCAGATATGTTGAGGCTATTCCTTTTTTCATTTTGGTATGATCCAAATGATATAAAAGAAATGAGCAAACACACATCTTTCATAAACGACTCTATTCATAGAAATACTAGGGGTTTCTATATTTAAATTTTATATATGTAGGTCATCCAATTATAGTGTATTACGGGTTAGTTTGGTATTGTTTCTGTCATGATTTAACTCATTGGTCAACAAATTTGATCAGAAGGTTTTTACAGTGTTCATATGTATTTTGGACTAGCTGGCCATTCTTCTTAAATCTTAGTATTTTGAATTGGATAGTGAGAGTCTTATTGAGTACTGAGATTTCCACAACTTTGTAATGTAGCTTATAAAAAAGCAAGAGATAATCATAGTAGTACAAGATGCACAAAACGTAAAGCAAATTGAAATGACTAGCTAGATTACGTACAAAGATTATGAAGTACGTAGTTCCCCCGCTGCTATTGACTTGTTGATAAAGTTTCTCCGCAAGGAATATTGAGTTTATTAACATATTTTCATGCATTTCATTTATACATGTACATTGACTCGTGACCAGATGGCGTTATATGCGCATATTTATATGTCTATATATGTATATGGGATATGGAAAAAGGTTACTGCATTATATATACACCACCACCTGATCAGCTGGTATATATTTAGGATGTTGCACACAGTGGCCGAGATAATATGATGGGATTCCCTCAGAGGCTTGATGATGTTATGTACACCTATACCTATGCATGACACGACATTTATACGCTCGTGCATGACATTATAAATGTTTCAAGATTTACAAAGTGATTTAGACTTACAGGTGGAATTCCTTGTTCCATGTTTCATCTATGTCTTTTATGTACTGATTTTCATACCTTACATACTTAGTACATTATTCGTACTGATGCCCTATTTCCCAGGGTCTGCGTTTAATGCCCGTAGGTGCAGGTAGACAAGCTGACGGTCCCCCTCCTTAGGATCCTTGATCAGCGAGAGTTGGTGTGCTCATTTTGATCCGAAGCTGCTTTTGATTTTGGTACGATATGTTTGTGTACAAATATAGGTATGAGGGGCCCAGTCCCGTCCTTGCACGGTTTCATATTCTAATAGAGGTCTGTAGACAATTATGTATAGTTGGGTAGTAGGTGGCCTTGTCGGCTTTCAGTTTTGGGTATATAGTTGTCTATAGTAGCCTTGCCGGCTCGCCCACTGTATTCCGCATGTATCTTTTGGACATTTTTCCCTCGCATATATTATTCATGTTTTTATCTTAGACGCATGTTTAAGGGTGTTCGACAGGTACGACTCGGACACCCTTCGCGGCCCATCAGTTTGGGTCGTGACAAGTACAACTTTTTAAAAATATGTGTAATGAACCATAAAACTTGTTTAATTAACTATAGAGGTTCAGCAACACATTTGATTGTTCAGTTTAAAGAAGCATTTATCCGATGAAACTTATTAATTTAATAGGATAATCAATAAACATCAAAATAGTTTCATATTGTTAGAGAGACAGTTGATTCAGACGGCCAGGAATGAGGTAAGTTCCCTTTTCTATATCTTCTCTCCTTTTTTTTCTTCCCCCTCTTCTCTCTCCCCCTCTTCTTTCTTCTATCTCTGCTCATCAGATCTGGCCCTCAACTTCCCGTCTTATCCTTTCTTTCTGTCGACGTGTACAAATGTTGTCTAGCAGCGACTCACTTCTTGGTCTTCTTCTTCCATTTATGTGCTCGTTGCTATTCGGATTTCTAAATTTAGAGCGGCGTTAGAGGATTCCTGTGCAAAGTCAACTTTCCAGTTAATTGTGAGAGACGCGGGGTGCTAGAGGCGGGCATGTATAGGATATTTCAGATCTGTTGTTGGTCAACATCGTTTGGGTGGCTATATACATTCCAAGTTCTATAATTCATGCTTAATATTTGTTCTCTTACTTGTTTATAGTTTTGTTGCTGCCTTTCACCTTGAATATTGCATTTACTTTGGTGTTCTATCATTCCTTCTTAGTATTTATTCTCTTACTTGTTTATAGTTTTGTTACCTGCCTTTTACCTTGAATATTGCATCTACTTTGGTGTGCTTACCTTTATTTGCCATTAGTTGAGCCCCTGTATCTCTTGTGTGCTTAGTAAGTTTTTAGTTTATATTGAAGCTTTCCCTCTTGTCTGCATTTGCAATAGTTGTAGTTTTAGTATATATTCCTTGGTTTCTTTGTATATGTAGTGGCTAGTCGGAACGATGGTAGAGTAGGGTCATGTCCTAGTGTGGGACAGGGGGCAAGGGTGGCAAGGGGAGTATGTGATATAATAGGCTGAGAGTAGGGTTCTGTAACATAGGGATACTGAAGGGTAAGTCTATAGAGTTAGGAAGGATTATTCAACAGAGGGAGATTAATATAGCATGTGTCCATGAGACTAGCTAGAAGGGTACGAGGGATCGAATGTTAATGGGTTTAAGTTATGGTATTCAGGAGGGGCTACAGGAAAGAACGTGGTAGGAATTTTAGTTGATAGGGATCTCAGGGAGACGATGGTGAATGTTAGGAGGGTGAATGATAGGCTAATTACTATTAAGCTAGTTGTTGGTGGGGTCATTTTAACGGGATTAGCGCCTATGAGCCTCAAGTGGGCCTGGATGAGGAGGTCAAAAGGTGCTTTTAGGATTATTTTGACGAGTTTGTGCGTGGTATTCCTCACACTGAGAAGATTGTCATATGGGTTGATTTTAATGGACATGTTGGGGTGTCTATTAGGGGATATGACGAAGTGCATGGCGGTTTTAGTTTCCACAAGAGGGAAGAGCACTTGGTCACTTTCCGGAGTAAGGTAGCCAGGACACAGATTGATTATCTTCTCCTTAGGAGGGGTGATGTGGGCCTTTGCGCTGATTGCAAGGTTATACTCAATGAGTGTATGTCGAGAGAGTAAGGAAAAGAGAGCAGTGTACGGCCAAGCTAAGATTAAACGGGGAGCCTTGACTAAGGAAAATTCTCAGGAGTTGGGAATATCTGGCTTGGAGTGGCTTACTGGATTATTTAATGTCATTAGGATGACGAAGATGCCTGAAGATTGGAAGTGGAGTTTGATGATCCCGTTGTATTTTAATAAGGTGATATACAGGATTGTAATAACTATAGGGGTATCAAGCTGCTGAGTCATACTATGAATTTTTGGGAGAAGGTATCAAGGTGATATACAAGATTCACTACTTCGCTGCTTTATATTATCTCTATTGTTCCTTAAGCCGAGGGTCGCAACAGACTTTCTATCTTTATAAGGTAGGGGTAAGGTCTACGTACACACTATCCTCCCTAGATCTTATTTATGATGTTACACTAGGTTTGTTGTTGTTGTTGTGAACCAATAGCATATATCATATAAAATGATAATTAGCAGAAAATAACATGGTAAGCATGATTACAACTTGAACAATCAAAGAGAGGGAGGGTCAGTATACACTGACCTTCTTTTAAGCAGCAAACTGAAAAAAGTCTTTCATTTAACCATTTAGGAACCAAAGACTCAAACTTCGAAAAGTAAATGAACTCGAAACCAGAAAAGAGAGTTGAGAAATGAAATCAGTGAGGAAATCTAAATTGTTTCTATTATGTGTGAGGTGATTCTTAGTTGTTGTCTGTCGTGTTAGGTGAGAGCAATTAAAGCCTCTATTTATAGTTTCATCTAATGCATAGGGTTCCGGCATATTCAAATCGTGAGTGAAAAGATCCGAATATCAGATGATGAAAGAAAAGTGAGTAAAATTAAAGAAAACATAGGGGAAAATTGATCAAGGATTTTACCTGGGCGATTTGAGAATCAAAATCAAGCATTGATAAGAAAAATCCATTGACTGAGGCTCTAATGTACATATGTCATCTAAACCCCTAAACCTTAAATCCACGCCTAGAGAGAGAAGCTCTGGCGATTCTGGCAATTTAGAGGTGACTAGAGAGAGAAAGCTTCCCATGGTCATGCCGGTCAGTAACCAGCCAAACTCCTGAGGTTGTCCAGTCATCTTCTTCCCTCCCCCAGCCATTAACGACCATTACAAACAACAATCCAATTCATAATTACTCTAAACTACTTTAACCAAGTGAATTAAATGCGCCCATGTAGCAAACTCCTCACGTAGCCCGAAAACCTATAGAATATTTTCATGGTGAGACCATTGTCCGTTCGAAAAAGCAGGAGGTTCGTCAATCCACTGCACAACAAGGATTAAACATGGAAATCTTGGGAAAATTTTCATATGCTAAGCGTGGAATTCATGATTTGCATAAAGTCGTACCAATTCAATGTGAGCTTAAAGGGCAGTGTTCAGTTGGATTAATAGAAGATAGTCATGTGTTAATCAAAGTTTCATTAATAGAGGATTATATCCATCTTTTGTCAAACCCTGATTTTTATTTGAAAATACAAAGTGAGATGTGGCAGATGCGTTGTACTAAGTGGAATCCATGGTGGAAACCTAATGAGGAAACTCTCGTTGTCGTAGCTTGTCTTTCCTATCAAGATTTACCCCCTATCTTTTTGGCAAGGAGTTTGTGTTCTCACTAGCTAGGGCAGTAGGAAGGCCACTTCATGTTGATTTGGCTACTCAAAATGGAACTCGACCAAGCTATGCTAAAGTGAATGTTGAGGTGAATTTTGTAAAATTTTCCTCAAAGGATCAAAATTTCAGATGAGGCGGATGAATTTGGACCTGAGGAGTTTAAATGGGTCAAAATTAGGTATGATTTTATGCCTAATTATTAAAAATCATGCAAGAAACAAGGTCACAAAGAACATGAGTGTTGGGTTATTGATCAAGAATTGAGGCAGTTTAAGGATCAAGGCAATGACAAGAGATCTGACCAAGAAGTAATTGGCACAGCAGTTGCTTCTACAAAGGTGTTATCGAGTGGGAAAGTTGTGGGAAAACTAGTTGCTCATCCAGATAGGAAGGAGTTGATGCAAGCAAGGAAAAATAAATATCAATGTGATAAGAGGGTCTATATTATTAAGAACACAAAGGAGAAGGAAGCTAACAATGGAAAGGGAAAGGCCAAAGTTGAGGTAGTGATCACCAATAACAAATTTGATGCTCTAGGGTGGAGGAAAATGTTCAAAAAATTTTGAGTATTACGGATGGCAAGGTTGATAATAATGTCAATAATAATGTGAAGAAACAACTGGCCAATGGTTCCAATAAGGTGCAAGAACATGAGAAAATGAAGAAGGCTGGAGATTCCACATTAAATTCTAAGAGTTCAGGGATTTAGGTAGGTGAATCCGTGAAGGATTTAGAGAAGTTAAAAACTTCCAACTTGCTTAATAAGGAGTCTAGGGCTCATAATATTGATAATATTTCCTTAAATAAAGGAGAGGTTAAGGCTAAACGTGTTAAGAAGGAAGCAGTTGAGGTTGCACATAAGGAAAGGGAGGAAGCTAATAAGGAAAACAATTTGAATCCTACTCCAACTGAGATCAATCGTCAGGTATGAAAGGTTCTCAAGAATTAAAAGAAGCTGGAGGTGATAGAGGGAATCAAAAGAAGCTGGAAAACATAGGGGATCAGCTACTGCACCATTATCCAAGAAATAAGCCAATGGAATAGTAAACTCTAGAACTTCTGGGACATTTTGGGGGGTTCTGGTGTATGCATTAAGGAGTGATAAATTTGGGGGATCAATATGGAGGTAGTGAAGTATACAGTAGGGTCAAACCATCAAACAGCCGATGGGAAGGGTGGTTATCCCAATGGAACACTAATTCTTGGGAATTCTATTACAGTGAACCCTAATTTGGTTTATGTGTATGAGCTTCAATTCAGGGTGATGCAGGAGAATCTCGGGATTATGGAGAGGAATTATGAACTGTTAAATGAGGTATCTTTGAGGCCACATGACCAAATTGAGCAAGCCATAGTGCCTAGGGAGTTTGGGAAATTAAAAATTGCATATGGAATGTGCTATTGGGACTGGATCACCAATGCATATACAAATCAATGTGCCATTGAAGTCTCCTAATAAGATATTACATGATATCATCACTCACAAGGAGCTTCCAGTAGATATTCAGAATGGTTTGGTTGATCAACAACAACACCATGAGGAAGAAGGTGATGATGAATCTACTGCTGGGAACTTTAAAGTTTCAATGGAAGGGGATTTATCACCTAGGGCAACTACTTGAAGTGTAAATAAAGGAAAAAAGCAAGCAAAAGCAAAGGAGCCACTACCAACTACTAGACTTTTGCCCAAGAGGGCATCCTAAACAACAAGATGATGATCAAAACATTGATGTGGAACATAAGGTCCCTTAAGACTGACCAGGCCTTTCAGAGGGTTATAATTATGCAAAGTGAACATGGCTTTTTCATTGTTGCACTCATGGAGACATTTCAAAAGACAAGGTATATTCAGAAGTATAGAATTAGACTAGGAATGGAAGTTGCAATTTCAAATGTGAATGGGAAGATATGGTTATTCTTTGATGTTGAGGTGGAGTGGGATTTGCTAATTGATACTGAGCACCGGCTGGCCATCAAGTTATACCATTAAGATATTGGTAAGAAAATTATGATGAATTTTGTGTATGCAAAGTGGAACTCATTGGAAATGCTAGAGTTGTGGGATAATCTATCTAGTTAGTGATATAGAACTGCCTTGGTTGGTTGGGAGGGATTTCAATGTGGTTCTTTGTGAGGAAGAGAATATAGGAGGACTACCTCTATATCCTCTAGAATATGAAGATTTTGCCTTTTGTATTAATTCTTGTGGACTATTTGATCTTGCCTACAAGGGAAATCCTTTCACTTGGTGGAATGGAAGGCCAAATGAAGAATGCATCTTCAAAAGTTTGGACAAAATCCATGTGGACTTTCCTTTCCAAAAATTATTTCCTAACATAGAGGTGGAGCATCTCATCAGAAACAAGCTCAGATCATGCTCCACTCTTGATGAGTTGTGGAGAGGAGGCAATGAAACTTGTTAAACCATTCAAGTTCTTAAACTCTGGACAAACATAAACCTTCATGGAGGTTGTTAGGAAGAATTGGATGGATGATTTCATCGGAGATCCATTCTTGGTGTTCAAGCAGAAGCGTAAGAGGGTTAAGATTAGTCTTTCTAATTGAAGTAAACTCACTTATGGTGATATATTCAAGCAGTTGGGTATTAGAGAATATGCAGTTAGAATTAAGGAGATGTTGTTTGAAGAAGAATCAACAGTGGAGAACAGAATACTACTTCAACAAGCTCAAGCTGAGTTGAAGAAGTACTTGAGCATTGAGGAGAAATATTGGAAACAAAAAGCAAGAATGAAATGGTTTGAAGAAGGGGACAGAAATACTAGATTTTTTCATAACCACGTCAATGGTAAGAGGCAGAAGCTCCAATTCAAAAAGGATTCAAAATAGTGATGGTGCATGGATTGAGTCACAAGATTTGATGGTTGATGTTGTAGTTGATTTTTTCCAGAAGGAGTTCACTAAAGATGATGATCCTACAAGATTTGAACTCCGAAATAATGTGCCTTCAATGGTGAAAAGTGAGCAGAATCTAGATATTTGTAGAATTCCTACTAGAGGAGGTGAAGGCAGCAGTTTTTGCATTAAGCAGTGACAGTGCAAGTGGTCCAGATGGCTTTTTCTGGCTTGTTCTTTCAAGCTTGCTCAAATATTGTAGGGGAAGACATTTATAATATGCTGACATTGTTTTATGGGGGAAGATCTTTTCCTAAGTCCATACTCACACAAATCTTGTCTTGCTGCCTAAAAAACCAAGGGTCCAAACATTTTCATATCTTAGACCTATAAGTCTGAGTAACTTTATAAACAAAGTTTTCTCAAGGGTGGTTCATGATAGGCTGGAGAAGATACTACCTTCCTTGATCTCTTCAAATCAATCTGGCTTTGGAAAGGGGAGAAGTATTTTTGAAAACATCTTGCTGACTCAGAAGGTTGTTGCTTGGGGTGAAAACTTGCCAATGTAGTCATTAAACTTGATATTGCAAAAGCATATGATAGGGTGTCATGGAAGTACTTGATGCATGTCTTAAGGACAATGGGATCTGCATAATGGTTTATCAATATGGTGTGGAATTTGATTGCTAACAACTGGTATTCTGTTCTAATTAATGGGCAAACCTCATGCTTATTTCATTCAACAAGGGGTGTCAATCCACTCGGAAACTCTATCTCCAGCACTATTTATTCTTTCAGCAGAAGTATTGTCAAGATCCTTGAATAAACTATTTGAAGACAAGCAGTTCAAATATTTTTGGCAAGCCTAAGTGGACTGATCCATTGAATAATTTAGCTTATGCTGATGACACTATTTTTTTTTGCCTCTGCTGATCTATATTCTTTACATAAGATTGTTGAGGTTTTGGATCAGTATGAGCACACTTTTGGCCAGTTTATCAACAAGGCAAAGGTTCATACTACATGCATGAATATGTTGCTGGAGCTTTGGTGAATACAGTAAGAATCATCACTGGTTTCTCAAAGGGTGAATTTCCTTTTACTTATATTCGCTGCCAATTTTTCACACAAGAAGGAGAAAGGAGTACTACAATGATTTGATTCATAAGGTGAAGGCAAAACTTCATTCTTGGAAGGGGAAGCAACTGTCCTATGGGGGAAAATCCACACTAATCTCTAGTGTATTGCAAATCATGCCTACAAACATTCTTTATGTAGTGATCCACCTGATAATGTGCTTGAACATTTACACAAAACCTTTGCTAGGTTTTTCTGGAGCAATAAGGAAGAAGGCAGGTGCAGGCACTGGACAAAATAGAAAAACATATGTCTTCCTAAGGAGGAAGGGAGTGTAGGTTTTAGATCTTTCATTGATGTTTCTAAAGCCTTATTTCCTAAGTTGTGGTGGAGGTTTAGAACTACCAAGTCATTATGGTCAAACTTTATGTGGAACAAATATTGTAAAAAAGAACTACCTACTGTAGTTCAATTTAGGGAGGGCTCACATTTTTGGAGGAAAATGTTGGAGGCAAGGGAAGAAGTTGATCATGAAATCTTCTGGAAAATGAATAGCGTGTCGGCCAATGCGTGGTATGAGAACTGTACTGGCCTAAGGGAATTGTATCATGTTGTCCCTCCAGATTTTCACATTGATGAAGAGATTCAAGAGGTGGCTTATTTGAGAGCGGGAGATGATTGGAATGTGCAGCTGTTGGAACAATCATTTCCTATGGATATTGCAAATCACATTAGACAGGAAGTTCTCTTTGAAGACAATGGTGAATATTGGGACACACCTAAGTGGATGCCTACAGCCTCAAGGAGGTTCACAGTAAGTAGTGCATGGCCAATTTTGAGGCATAAAGCTCCTATTAATGCTGAATACAAGTTTTTATGGACTAAGGGGCTGCCTTTTTAAATATCATTATTTTTGTGAAGACTATGGAAAGGCAAGGTACCTACTTATTACATATGGAGAAGGAGTGGGCACATGGTGGTTTTAAAATGTTGGTGCTGCATTCAACCTCATGAGGATTCTTTCCAACATCTTTTTCCTAACAAGTCCAACTGCAGATAGGGTGTGGAAACTTTTATGCAGGAAGCAGGTATGGTAGAGAATCTTGTCCAGGTTCATCAAGTTATAAGGGTATGGTGGAATCTTGATTGCTGCCCAAAACTAAATCTAGGCAGCTCCAGCAGTAATAACATGGGAGCTTTGGAAGAGGAGAAACACTATAAAACATGGAGGTACAATGTCGTGTAGTAGGGTGATACATGAATTGAATAAGACCCTGCATAATTTAGCAAGGGTAAGGTATCCTTAGCTTCCACACATTCCATTACTATTTCAAGACATGATCAGATTTTCTGAAGGGTAAAACCATATGTTGTGACCAAGAGAGTGTCCTGGCAGTCACCCTATGAAGGCTGGTTCAAATCTAACACTGGTAGAACATCAAGGGGCAATCTAGGACCAAGTTCTTATGGCTCTTGTGTGAGAAATACTGAAGGATACTTGGTGTTTTCTAGGGCAGAACAGATTGAAGATACAACTAATATTGTGGTAGAAGCTAAAGCAACAATTGAAGGGATAGCATTCTATGTTGAGCAACAACTGCATCCTCTAATTATATAAACTGATTCTCTAGTAATGAAGAGGATCATAGAAGGTGAATGGGAAACACCATGGAGTACTGGAAAGGAGGTAAAAAGGATCAAGGGAATGAATAAGATTTTCAATGTGATATTCTAGCATGTTCTGAGAGAGGGCGACACACTAGAAGATTGTTTAACTAACATAGTTTTTTCTTTTGAAGGTACGGTAGAATTTAACTCATTCCCTGAATTTCCAAGTGCAGGGAGGAGATTACGCAACTTTGACAAGGCCCACATCCCTAATCTAAGGGTGAGCATGGCAAAGAGGAAGTCTCCAGATTAATGCCCATATTTGTTATCATGTGGCATGAGCTGGACTTATGTTTTATTGTGTATAATGTGTGTGTGGTGTTAGGATATTTCTCAGTGGTAATAGCATGTTATCATACTCATTCTGGGGTGGTTTAACATATCGCAGATTCAAGGAGTCCAGCAGGCATCTCATAAGGTCCAACATGAGTTCAAAATGTATGAGTTTCCCGCTAGTTGTGATGTGGTTCTGCTGCAGGTGTTCACATAAGTATAAGGCTGCACATATGATCATCATTTTGGTTTATGAAGTGTTTGTGTTGAAATTTCAATTGGAGTATATCTATTCACGTGAAATGCTACAAAACTGATGCTTGAATCTATTTTTGTTATCTATAGTATAGTGTTTGATAATTGTGCAGTCGTATTAGTGTGCACGCATGCTCAATCTGGAGATAAGAACACACTATATTGTCCTCCTATTTCAAGCAAGAAGTACTATCTCTTTACTGCATTCATCAGCTTCATGTACAACTTCAATGCTATATGGAACACAAAATTGAGGAGGCATTACTACACTTTGATCTTTCATTATTGGATAGCTTCATTACGGTGGAGTATTTTTTTGGAGTCCACACTTACCTTGTCCATTAGGATCATATCCAATGGAATGCATAACTTGGCGCCTGATGGGAGCTTGGAGGTGCTACTTCGTTTTCCGTTGGTCATCGGATTCACTTGCACTACTTCCTGGAGGCATGGCTATTTTTTTAATTAAAATTGGCCCAACCATTAGCCTAGTCCTTCATCTGACCAGTCCAAAACCCCTCTATAGTCCACGTTGGCAATCCACCCCTGCTCACATGAACCAACCAGATCGTGCCACATCACCCTCTAATCCCACTCACAAAACAAAACAAACACAAAAGATCTGGGCCGTCGGTTCAAACCATCGACGGACCTTATTTTATTCTCATTTTCCCTTTTGTTTACACCCTCCCATCGGATAATAACACGACTCTTGGATCACACAGATCTAACGATTTCCTATTCTCCTTTAAAGATATTTTCAAAACATTTAATCCTTGATATATTAGGGTCGTTGACCTTATGATCCAATGACCCAGATTTTTTCCCATGTTCAATTATAGCCTTTTGATCTTTAACCCTTTTAAAATTAACTTTATTAAATTTAATTAATTAAATGAGATAGAAAATATGATCATCAAATACACTATAAATTACTATAATTAACTAATTATTTATTAAACACTTTATTTGTAAATTATGAGACTATCTCCAATTAATTTAAATGATAAGAGAGTTAATTAAAAACCAAAGGTTAACTTGTTAAATTAATTATAAAACTCGTGTATCAATATATAAAGATCATTTTAATTATTTCAAAATAATAAGGGCAATACATTTTTATGAAAATTTAATACTGATTTATTAATTTAACACTATAATTATCAATTTCTTATTATGTTTGTATAAAAATAAGTATTATTGGTTAGAAAATATTTCTGACACATTTATTGCAAATCACTGAGTATAAATAATTTAATTTTAAAAGGCAGGGTAAAAATTTGTCGCAAACGGGGATCATATAGATTCTATTATGACGCTTCGTGTATTGGTCTCAGGTGTGTGTTGATGCATGATGGTAGGGTGATTTCCAATGCTTTGTGTCAGTTGAAGCCCTAAGAGAAGAACTCTCTAGTGGTTGATTTGGAGTTAGTAATTATTGTACACGCACTCAATATTTGAAGGCATTACTTATATGACATATCTTGTAAGATGTATATGAATCATCAAAGCCTCCAACATCTGTTTAAATAGAAAGATTTGATTTTGAGGCAGCGGAGGTGGTTGAAGCTATTGAAGGATTATGATATCACTATAGTCTATCATCTAGAGAAGGCCAATGTGGTAACAGATGCCTCGTGTAGGATGGTAGAGTGTATGGGGAGATTAGAATTCATTCCAGTTGGGGAAAGGCCTTTAGATATGTATGCTCATGTGTTGTCTAACAGATTGGTGAGATTGGATAATTCGGAGCTGAGCAGTCTTTGCATATGTTGTATCTCGGTCATCATTGTTTGATTGCATTAAGGCTGTTGTATGATGATACCAAGTTCTTGTCCTTAAGGACATGGTGTTACACTGTGATGCTAAAGAGGTGACTATTAGTGATGATGTTGTGTTGTGACTTCAGGATCGAGTTTGTGTTCTTAATATCGATGGCATGATAGAGTTGATTCTTGAGGAGGCTCGTAGTTCGTGGTATTCCATTCATCCAGGCGCCACAAAGATGTATTGTGACTTGATGAAACATTATTGCTGGAGGAGGATGAAGAAAGACATTATTAGGCATGTTTCTAAGTGTTTGAATCACCAACATGAAATGTCTAAGCATCAAAAACTGGGAGGTTTGCTTAAGAAGATTTATATACTGGAGTGAAAGTGGGAGTGCATTACTATGGAATTTGTGGTAGGGTTGCTACAGACCTTGAGGAAGTTTGATTCCATTTGGGTCATTGTGGATCGATTGACTAAGTCAGCGCATTTCAATCCGGTTATGACTTCCAACACATCTGAGCAGTTGACTAGGACCTACATTAGGGAGATCGTTCGCCTACATAGTGTACTTGTTTATATCATCTCACACAGCGACATTTAGTTACTTCGCACTTTTGGAGTGAGATTCAGCATGAGTTGGGCACGCAAGTTGAGTTAAGTACTACATTTCACCCTTAGACAGGTGAACAGTACGAGCGGACCATTCAGATCTTGGAGGATATATTTTGGGCTTGCACTATTAGTTTCGAAGGTTAGTGGGAAAAATTTCTACCTCTAGCTGAGTTTGCATTCAATAATAGCTATCAGTCAAGCATCTAGATGCTCCATACGAAGGCTTATATGGGAGGCGGTGTCGTTCTCCAGTTGGTTGGTTGGTTCGAGTCCGACGAGGCTAGGTTATTGGGCACAAACTTGCTTAGGGATGCTTTGGAGTAGGTGAAGTTGATTCAGGAGAGGCTTGACATATCTCAGTCTATGCAGAAGAGTTATGCGGACCGGAAAGTCCATGATGTGGCTTTCATGGAGGGCGAGAAGGTTCTTCATAGAGTTTCTCCCGTGAAGGGTGTGATGAGGTTTTGAAAGAAGGGCAAGTTGAGCAAGTTGTTTATTGGTAAGAGTTGTTGGATAAAGTTGGCAAGGTTTCTTATGGACTTGCTTTGCTTGCTGGGATTTTGGGAGTCCATCCGATATTCCATGTTTCTATTCTTAGAAAGTATCATAGAGATAAGTCCCATGTCTTAGATTTCAGCAAAGTGCAGTTTGACAGAAGTCTCGCTTATAAGGAGTAGCCGAGGGCTATTTTGGATAGGCAGGTTCAGAAGCTCATGCCTAGAGATATTGCATCGGTGAATGTGCGGTGGAAATGTCAATTAGTCGAGGAAGCTACTTGAGAGATCGAGCATGATATGTACAGCATCTATCCTCATATATTTGGCACTTCGGGTATGACCCTAAACTCGTTCGAGGATGAACTTTTGTTCAAAAGGGGGAGAATGTACTGACCTGACCAATCATCTTATATATTTGAGCCACATTTCCCCCATTTGGTGCTTTATGTGTGTTTTATTTTTGTTTTGTGACATGTGGAGATGGTTGGTTTGGTTCCAGGAAAGGTTTTGAAGCGAATTAGAACTTTGGTTTGGTTCCAGGAAAGGTTTTGAAGCGAATTAGAACACTTAGTTCCATTTTTAGAAGCTTAGTTATAAGAGTTGACTAAGGTTTGACTTATGAGAGAACAACATTAGATTAATGTTTTGATAGTTTTAATAGATTCGTATGATGATTTTTAAATTTGTGTGTATGTCCGGATTTGGATTAGGAGGTTCCTAGTATTATTTGGCTCTTTTTGCCGAAAGTTGGAAAGTTGAAGGTGTGAAAATTTCATAAGTTTTACCATGAGTTGACATTGAGGCTGGAATAGGTCCGTTTTTTCCATTTTGAACTTGTATGCAAACTTTGTTTCATTCAAAGTTGGTTAACTAGGAATTAGAAGCTTGGTTCTGAATATTGAAGTTCTTGATTTTTAAGGCTTTCATGATGTGTTTTTTGTTTTTGATTAGTGGTTTGGATGTTATTTTGATGTTTTGAGCTTGCGATTGATTTTGTATAATATTTATATACTTGTGTGATGTTCAATGTGAGGCTCGAGTGAGTTCCAGATGTGTTTGGATTGATGTTTGGGAAGTTCCAATTTTTTTTGTGCTGCAATCCTTGCATTTGCGATGGTCTGATCCCATTTGCGAAGGCCCGCAATTGCGGAGGCCCAGTTGCATTCGTGAGCATTATATGATAAGTATACCTTCACATTCTCAAATAAGGTGTCATAATTGTGATAACCGCATTTATTAAGGGGACATCACATTTGTGACATTTGGATGCATTTGTGAGCTCCCTGATCGCATATGCGAAGATAACAACTTAGGAGCGATGTTTGCATGTATGATGATACACCTCGTACTTTCATATTGGAATTCTTCTCTAGTGAATCAATATAAGCCATAGATTTTAAGAACATATACAAAGATAATGATGAGTTAAAACAAGTGTTAAAGAAGTATCGCGAGGATTAGAGGCTAAATAAATAAAAGATGTTATAACACATACTTTCGGGGTAAAATTAGGAGTGCTTAATATTATAAATAGTTTGTGTTTTAAGGTGTTTGAATTTTTCAATAGTCATATGTTATGTTTTGAAGTCAAGCAAGTTGTAAAACAAATGTCGGCAAAAGTTGTCGCAAGTAACGTTCATAAATTAACTGAAATATGGGTCTAATATTACTGAGCTTTTATTCCAATGTACTTGGAGTTATAGACATCCACCAAATTGAAGTTCTATGAGTCTATATTGCAACTCATTAAACTGTTTGTCGATACAATATCGGAGTAGAGAGATATTTTTGTTTTCGCGAGATTGCGTAGGCAGCACCTTTTTGGTACCTACTTGGACAGTGCCCGAATTAAGGGTCTTTTAATTACGTTTTGGAGCTGATATTTGTTCATTTTTAGACCGTACTTCACCCCAAATTCTTTCAAGGTTCCCTAGAAATTCCATATGGGTTTGAAGGCTAATCTAAGTGATTACATCTAATTGTGTCCATCAAAAGTTAGTTCTAGTGAAGAACAACACCTCTTTGAGGTTGTGGTGTCATTGAGGGTTGTTATGAGCTACACCAACTGGGGATTTCAAGTTTTATCTACTTCCTAAGGTAAGTAATTCATTTTCTTTGTAGTGCTTGAGGTTAATCACGTATTGTTTGAATTGTGTGAGTGAATATCTACAAGATAGTGATTGACATGGCACAAGGAATTACTATCTTTTTGTGGGATATATTGAGGCTATATCTATGGTTTGTTGTGGACGAAAATTTTGATAAATAATTTGATTATTGTATGGCTGCTATTGTTAAGATTATCTATGTGTTAATTAAGTTGCTTGAAGTAGATATCATAAAAAACAAGAGATTGATGATAAAGATTGATGTGCTAGGCGTGTGGACTATTTTTGAAGATTATTATTATGATATTTTGCGATGAAAATGATATGGTAAGCATAAGTATGATGTTATAGATGTTTTATGAAGTTTCATGGAAATGAAATTGGATTCAAATTAAATTTATTAATCGTAAATCGAGCATTCCGTTAAAAATGGTTGCTGAAGTAATCGAAAAGGTTGTCGTGAATTGTATTGTTATTGTTTGGGTCATTTGGTTGCTTTTAGTAAGTTATGGGATGTAGTATAAACAGGGAAGTGATGTATGTTTTCTTGTCGAATATTTTTGTCAAAATATGAGAGTTACGACGCTCATATGATGATGACGAAGTCATTCTACTCATTGTAGACGTAAGAAGATCACATATAGCTTGGTTGTGAAGATTGCAAAGGTATGTTAACGCTTACTCTTCCTCTCATGCCATGATCTATATGAACAAAACATAAACAAAATACTACACCATAATGACTCCACTCTTAGTATCTAGAAACCTCCATATTGATTCTTGATCAAATAGTATTGTCTCTAGAAAGTCTATTCTTCTGGTTTGTAAGTTCTATAGAGTTATCTAACACGAAAGATGCTAATCTCATAACTTTGTTTGGAGGTGTAATGACCTTACGTCACTCCAATAAGATCATGATGTCTCGTTATGGCATATATATATATATATATATATAATGATATTATGAGTCCTTGTGCGGCTCCGATGGTGTTATATATACGCATTTATATGGTACAATGACACTATAGACGCACCCCTTATTAGGTGGATTTCATGATGATTCCCGTAGAGGCTTGACGGATCTATATGAACGTGTATATATTATATGATGATGGGGCTACATGGAGTATATATGGTATTCATGCATATCATGGCCCACATTGGCAATACAGAGTAAGGGTTGAGTTTCTTATTAATCTATTACACAGATGTTGTTCCCTTATGTTGTTATCTGCCTTACATACTTGGTACTTTATTCATATTGGCGTCCTTTTTACTTGGGGATGATGTTCTTCATGCTTACAGGCCCCGATAGACAGTTTGTCGGTCCTTCGAATAAGGTACCAGTTAAGCAGAAGGTGTTGTTGCACTCCACTTACTCCGGAGTTGACTTTTCGAGTTAGTATACTTGTGTACATATTTTTATGGGTATGGCAGGGCCCTGTCCTGGGATTATGACGTTTATGTACTCCTTAGAGGCTTGTATAAATATGTCATGTATATAGATAGTTTGTTCGGCCTTGTAGGCCCATATATATCATGTATATCATTTGGGGTCATTTCTTGTTCAGTATTCCTTATTTTCTATTCAGAATTTCTCATGATGGCCCCTTTGGCCCACTTTTGTATGTTAGTAAAATTATGGATGTACGTCATGGTGGTGCCTAGCAAATAATGCCCGAGTTCCCATTACGACTCTCTGATTTGGGTCGTGACAAACTTGGTATCAGAGTAGGTCTGTCCTAGTATGGTTTTCTTTCCTTCTTATCTTAGATCGTGCAATAGAGCGGGGGTAATAAGAGTTTGAGTCAACACTTGTGTTTGCTAATGATACTGAGATACTTGCAATTAGAAAGATTACAGGTAGCGAAAGGACTAATACAGTAGCAAGTAAGGGCACTAGTAGAGAGAGTTCTTGACAACGTGGCCCAGTTTGAGGCCCTATTAGATCATGCATAGCATATGTGCAATTTTCCTGCTTGGACCCTAATATAGAAATATCTAACACGCCCCGTGAATACTAGGCCATGGGAGTATCAAAAGGTAAAAGTATAAGTTTCAATGAGTAAAATAAATAAGGTGAAGAAGGGTATGAGGTACCCAGTTAGTGAAGACTATCAATATTTATAATTCAGGTAGAGAAATATAAGCACTCTGAGTTACTTTCAATGGTAACAGAGGTATGTACAATCGACCACACCCATCTCATTTATGCACTATGGGAGCTAATAGATATAGTTAAAGAGAAGGATGAGATATCAGGATTCATTTGGGGTTAGAGTCACCCAAAATCGTGGATGAATTGTTAGTGACAATTTAAAGGATATTGCAAATGTGATAATAGTTCTCCTTGTAAGACACCCAGGCGGTGCATTCTAGTAAAGTATAGTTAGATATGAATACTAGAATGTTCAGAAAATTCAAAAGATAGGCACTGGAATCCTAGAAGGAATAAATATTTACCTTAGGATGGCTCCCATCCTTAGTAAAGAGAGAATGTTAGGCGACCCGAAAACACAATGAGATGGAGCATGGGGAGCTAAAAGCGAAAGAATATTTTATTGAAGTTTTCATAATAAGGCAATAGACATAAACATTAGTAGGATAATATGAAAAGAGTAAATGAAGCATTATGAATAAGATGTGATAAATTGATGATAATGGTAAATTAAAATATAACAGGATGACAGAATCTATAGTCAAGTGAAGGAAAAGACAAGAAGAGACAGGACTTGAGGCTATAAAAGAGTATAAGCCATAAAGACATATCCTCATTTCGTGAAATGATTTGGTGACTCCAAAGGATTACCAGAAGGATAAGTTAGCCCCCCGGAGTAATAGAAATCGGTATGGACTAGTAAACAAGACAACCCAAAACATGAATTAGGGATTGGAGGATTCGATAATAGTCGGCATCGTGAGAATTTCAGAGACCATGTTCTGGAAATATAGAATGGACAAAAGAAGAATAACCTTTAAAGGTCATTCAGGAAGACGCTTCTGTTTATCAAGCGTTGTGATCAGAGTTAAGCTTAAGGAACTAAAAGTGACAGTTACAGTAGGTGTCATCCTCGTGCGTAATATATTAAGTTATGCCTGGTACAAAACGACTACTCCAAGGTGAGTAAGGGTCACTTAAAATGGGGAAAGACGTCGAAGAGAAGAGGTAAAACATCGGAGCATTAAATGTTAGTACTCCCCTAAAGGGGGTGGAGGGGGAAGATGGTATGATATGGTATTAAGTCGGAGTTAAGCGGTTCAAGTAAATGTGGAATGGTAAACGAAGAATGCAGTAAAAAGGTGAAAGGAATGAGATAGAATTTATTTAGATCCTATAGATATGTCACGAATCGAGAAGGTTATGCAAGAACGACGCCTGTAAGAGGTAGTAAGGGTTCCCGGCAAAGATGTTGATTGATAAATAAGTTTTAATGGAATAAGGAGCAAGTGCTAGAGGTAAGTTAAGACAAAATACATAACCTAAGAGAGGTTACACAGAATATAGATATGACAATAGACCGACAAGTAGTTAGTAGTTGATTCAGGAAGAGCCTAGTTATGGCTAGACAAGAGGGCAAAGATAAATCAGTAGATCATGAAGGATAAACATAGCGAACCCCAACATAGAAAATTCAGTCATGCAGATACGAAATTGTAATCCTTAAGAAATATTCACATAGGAGTTGGGGTAGTTAAAGGTAACATATAAGTGTTATGGAAATAAATGAGAGAGCCACTAGGGAGACAATCAAAGGGCATGTAGGTGAGTAACTAAGGATAATTATAGGTGAGTGAGAATATTAAAAATTCCATTCGGGTGTACGATATAATAAGCCGCAAATTTACAATAGCCAGACTATCTCCTCTAATTACTACAATGAAAGACTAGCTGAGGGAATAAGAAAGAAGGCTTCGACATAAGCATAACAACCTGAATTCGATATTATAGAAGAAATGATCTTGTAACAACAGTCTCATTAGAACATTGTATGCACTCCATTAGAAAGTGGCACCTATCGCGACTAATGGATGGGAAGTAAAATCAAAAGTAATATTCAAGATCATATGAGTTACACGAAATTTTAATATGTGTGGGTACTAAGATAAGCCAATTATTCATGCAACAAGTGGCAGAAAGACCAAGAAAAGTAATTGTTTATGTTTAAAGACAGCTAAGAAGGCATGAAAGAAATTATTCAACCTAGAGTTAGTTACATTTTGAACGCACACAAGATTTTGGAGTATTATCCATTGTGATGACTCAAGGAGGTCATTTTATGAATTTAGACTCCACTCTATGCTTAATAGTCATAAAAAGAATAATTTTAAGTATCTCGATTTGCGTGCGCAGTCCCAGCGTGAAACCAGAAAGCTTTTATGTGAAAATATGAGAAATAGTAATTTCTAGAATTGAAATTTGATTATAGTTGACTTTGGTCAAAATTTTAAGTAAACGGACCCGGATCAATGTTCTGACGATCCCGGGAGGTCCGCAGTAAAATATGGGACTCGGATGTATGTCCGAAAATAAATTCCGAGGTCCCAAGAAATTGTTTTGCTGAAATATTAATGAAATAAAGAAAAGAATTAATATTTGAAACCATTGGTATCGGGCCTGTATTTTAGTTCAGGAGCCCGGTACAGATTTGTTATAGTATTTAAAGGTTAACTGTGAAATTTGGTGAAAACGGAGTTTATTTGAAGTGATTCAGACATCCGGTTGAAAAGTTATGAACTTTAAGTGTTCTGGAAGAAAATGATGAGTTTTGAGGTTTAATTCATGATTTTACATGTTATTTTTATGATTCGATCGCACGAGCAAGTCTGTATGATGTTTTTAGACTTGCGTTCATATTTTGTTGAGAGCCCCGAGGGCTCGGGTGAGTTTCGGATAGGCCACGAGATGTTTTTGCACTTGAAATTTCTGGTGTCTTTGTTGTTGCTGGTGCACAGCTATTTTGTGCATTGCGTTCGCACCCCTAGGAACGCGAACACATAGAGTAAAATAAATGGGGGGTCATTTTGTTCTATGCTAACGCACCCTCCCAGATGCAAACACATAGAGTAATGGGGACCTGGGTAAGGGGAGGCCAACTCCTCTATGCGAACACACTGTCTAGTATGCGAACGCGGAGGCCCAGGAGCTTAAGCTCCGCGAACGCGGCCCAGCCCATGCAAACGCGTAGGCCACTGGACCAGGGCCCTATGCGAATGCGACCTGTTGAGTGCGAACGCATTGGCCTGTTGACCAGCAGTATAAAAAGTGTTTTAAAAACGAGCAGACCTTCTTCTTCTTTATATTTTCGAATCCCACAGCCCTAGGAACGACTTTCTTCACCAAATATCATCCCCAAGCCATAGGTAATCAATTCTAAACTTCATTCTTCAATTCCTTATTGTTTTTCATCACTTTTAAATCAAAACTAAGAATTTTCATGGTAAAAATTGAGGGTTTGGGTAGAATTAGGAAATTTTGGAAAAATTAAATTTTTACCTCGAATTGAGGTCGGATTTCGAAACTAATTCTATATTTGAGTATGTGGGTGAATGGTGAACGTAATTTGGTCCGAACCCCGAGTTTAGACCAAGCGGGCCCGGGGTCGTGTTTTCACTTATTTTGAGAAAACTTAGGAAAAATTATGATTTTCAATAAAGTTAGTTCCTTTAGCATTAATTGATGATATTGAGTTAATTATGATTAGATTCAAGCAAGTTAGAACAAGATTCTAGAGGAAAAGCAGTAATTGAGCAGTGAGTGGCCTACGAAATTGAGGCCAGTCTTTGGTCTAACTTTGACTTGAGGGAATAGGAATCTCCACTTGTTTGCTATGTTAAATGCATGTGTGCGGTGTATAAGTGAGTTGACGAGTATCTATGCACCACCAAATTGCTTGTTAAACATGATCCCTTTCCCGTTCCCAACTTAATTGATTCTTGTCTTAGTTTATCTATGTTCATTATTGTTTCTATGACTACTTGGCCTTCTTATTTTGTTGTTAAATATTGTTGTGGTTATTTTGGGAAAGAGTATTGGTTGTTTTAGCTGGTTCCCTTGTGGTACAAAACTGTTGAGCAGTTTGGCATTGTTTTTACGAGATATATATACATATTTATGTTCCTGTTGGTTTCATGGTTGATAGGATATTGATGAAGTTATGAGAAAAATATAGTTTCTTATTTATAATTATTGAGACAAAAATATTGTGAAAGGCTTGGCCTAAATTGTGAAATTTATGAATAAATTGATATGAGATATCTGGTGGGAGCGGGTTGCACACCGCAACAAGGAGTGATAAAGGTGCACAGGCGGGATCGGGTTGCACGCCGCAACAGGAGTAATAAGGGTGATATATTTAGGGAGGAGCAATAACGGTGGACAGGTGGGAGCGGGTTGCACGCCGCAACAAGGAGAAATAAGGGAGGACATTTACATTTTTACTGATTTTTAAAGAAAATAAAGATTTGAAAAGCTTAAATGTTTATTTTACTATTCTTCATATTTTTGGCACTACTTTTATTTAAAGTTAAAGTTTGGAAACTTGGAAATTATTTGAGAATTGGCTATGGATGAGGCCTGGAAAAGGCGACTGAGTTATTTTATTGTTGTTGCAGTACTTAATTATTTGTTTAGACTTCCTTCTTGCTTTATATAGTATTGTCACAGGTTATATTGCTAAAACCCCACCACTACTTCGTCGTGGTTAGGCTCAGCACTTACTCAGTACATGGAGTCGGTTGTACTGATACTACACTCTGCACTCTTTTGTGCAGATCAGGTACCGGTCAGCAGTAGAGATATTTAGAGCGGCTATTCATTTATTCGGACACGAGGTATATCTGCCGGAGTTCGCAGATCCCGAGAGTCTTCTCCTATTTCATAAACGTTGTTTTATTATATTCTGAACAATTACATTATTTATTTCAGCCCAGTATTTATAGTATTCTTTAGTAGTTCATGAATTTTGACACCAGACTCGGGTAGTTTTTTGATTTATCTATATAATTAGTTCGTGGCTCGGTGTAGTTAATTGTTTATTTTTTTTTATATTGTGAATTATTCATTTAAAGCCATTAGATTAAGTATTAATTTAAAATCTTTTTATCCTGTTTAAATGGTTAATTAAAGAAAATAGTTAAGCGAACTCTAACATTGGCTTGCCTAGCAAGTGTGATGTTAAGCGTCATCGCGATCCCTAAGGTTGAGAATTTGGGTTGTGACATCCATGCAGCGTATATGTTGATATTCTTGCAGTTATAGGAGACTCTCGCATATCGTTAAAAGAAATAATTGGGTCCACGTTACGGATAAAGGCTTAAATTGGTAGAAATTATAACATAGATGTTCCATAGCGTCCACAAAAGGTTAACATAATAGCTAATACTTTGAGCTGCAGATTGGAAGAAGCTTAAGCCTACTTAAAGTCTAAGAGGGAAGAGGAAGCTCGAGAGCTACATCAAGTACATTAGGAGTCCAATTATTAGACCCAGATGATTATAGAGATGGTGACTCGGAATATTGCAGAATTACTCTTAATAGCAGAAGTACATGATAGATAGTACAATGGATGTATTCTGTAACAGATCTACAATAAATCCATTTAGAAGAGTACCAGCCTTAAAGATAACAAAAGATGGAGTGAAGATGTTAGGCTAAATATGTGCCCCACAGTTGTGGGACTCCGAGATGTTACCAGGGCGAATGAGCATAATTTTTTCCATTCACGTAAAGTAGATAGATGGTAGCAGAGTCATAATCTAGAATACTATTGAAATAAGAAGACATGATCTGAGACGAGCGAAGTCATGTGGTCATTACTTCAAAGATGATCGTGGACTATAAAGTATAACATGGATGAACGACTCTCCAAATCCATCATTCAGCTTGAAAGTGTTTGTTAGGACAAGCTATTCTAAAAATAGAACTATGTAAGCTTTTACAAAGGTACAATAATTTAAAAGATCAAGAATGTGAGTGAGCTAATATGACAAGTCAAGTATAAATTTTTACGAGATCAGGATAAGTCAGGAGGCTAGAATACATGTTCTAGAAGATAAAGCATATCCTAAATCACTCACTCCTCAAGTGGAGCATTAATATATGTATATCTCTATAAAATATGCGATAGAAGGGTTGAATACCAATATTACAAGTACCAAGTTGATAACTAAGCTTAAGAAAAGTAAATCGAGAGCTATGAGAGACAAGGTGAGGATTGTATTTAGTTTTAAGAGCATCATAATTAAAATTATATGATGGCCAAGGTCGTATAATAAAAGTTCTTTAAGTACAAAGATATGGAAGCCATAAATGACGGTCTATTCCTAAAGATGTCGTCTGCGAAAGGCTTCATGAGATCTGGTAAGAAGGGCAAGCTTTGCCCGAGATATATGGGGACTTACCAAGTAATTCGACTGATAGACTAGCATATGAGCTTGAATTACCTCCAGAGTTAGAGTCAGTCCATTATCCATGATACGAAAGTGCATTGGAAACCCTTCTCGGGTTGTCCTAGTAGATAACATTCAGATTATAGAGGATCTATCCTATGAGGAGATTCCAGTGGCTATTTTAGATCAACAGATCCGTAAGTTGATCATACAAAAAGTTAGCATCCTGAAGGTATTATGGATAAATAAGAACTTTGAAGAAATGATGTGGGAGGCCACAGAGGAGATGAAATCTGAATACCCAAAACTATTTCAAACTAAATATATGGCTCGATATTGGATATTACAGTACAACCTGGTTCAATCCAGTAGGTCATGAGGTGAGCTCTTATTTTTGACTTACAATACTTATGATTGACGGTCGTGTGAGGCCAAGTGGTTCTATTTATAGCCATTGGCCCTGTGTGGAATGTATAGTATATTTTTGGGCTGCGTGCATATTCAAGTAGGTTTTAGTCCAGTGTACAAAGGAGACTCTAGCGTAATTTTGCAAATCTCTAAGAGTTAAATGAATATTCCTTAGGGGAGGATGTTTCACCAGGTACATTTATGTTGGAATGCATCTTAAGAGAATAAATATAAACCGTAGAGTTTAAGGACCTTCACAGAGATAATGGTGAGTTAAAACAAGTGCTAAGGAAGGTTTTTGAGGGTTGTAGGCTTAACGAATCAAAGATGTTATAACATATTCTTTCGAGGAAAAATTAGGAGTGCCTATTATGCTAAAGAGTTTGTTTTTAAGGCGTTTGAGTTTTTTAATATTCATATATTTTGAAGTCAAGCGAGTTGTACAACAAGTGTTAACAAAGGTTATCGCAAGTAACATTCATAAATTAACTGAAATTTAGGTATAGTGTCACTGAGCTTTTATTTCTATATACTTTGAGTTATGGGGTTATAAAAACCAACCAAATTGAAACTCTACGAATCTAGTTTCCAACCCATTAAACCATTTGTCGATAAAACATTGGAGGAGAGAGATATTTATATTTTTGCAAGACTGCGCAGGCAACACCTTTTTGGGACCCACTTGGATAGTGGCCGACTTATGGGCCTTTTAATTACGTTTTGGGGCTGATCTTTGGTCATATTTATACCATAATTCATCCCCACGCTCTCTCAAGGTTCCCTAGCACTTCCATAAGGGCTTGAAGGCTAATCCAAGTGATTACATCTAATTTTCGTCATCAAAAGTTAGTTCTAGTGAAGAACAACACTTCTTTGAGGTTGGGGTGTCATTGAAGGTTGTAGTGAGCTACACTAGCTAGGGATTTCAAGTTATATAGAATGTCTAAGGTAAGTAAATCATGCTTTTGGTTTTCCTTAACGTTAATCATGTGTTGGTTGAATTATTTGAGTAAAAATTCTACAAATTGACATGGCATAAGGAAATGTTACATATTTTATGGGCCGTGTTGAGGATATATATATATATATATGTGTGTGTGTGTGTGTGTGTGTGTGTGTGTGTGTGTGTGTGTGTTGTGGATCAAACTTGTGAGAAATAATTTGATTATCTTATGTTCGTTGTTGTTAATCTTATCTATGTGTTAATTAAGTTGATTGATTAACAAATCATGAAAACAAAAGATTAACGATAAAGGCTAAGATGTTAGGCATGTGGACTATTTTTTAAGATTATTCTTATGGTGTTTTGGGCTGAAAATGATATGGTAAGCATAAGTATGATATTATAAATTTTGTGGGAATATTCATGGAAAAGGAATTGGATTTAAAATATATTTTGTTAATCGTAAATCGAGCTTGTCGTTCAAAATGGTTGGTCATCTTATCAGAAAGCTTATAGTGAATTGTATTATTGTTGTTTGGGTTGTTTGGCGACTTTACGTAACTTACGGGATGTAGTGTAAGTAGGGAGCTTTTGTCTATTTTCTTGTAGAATAGTGTTGTAAAAAATGAGAGTTACGACTCTTATATGATGACAACGAAGTCATTTTACTCATTGTAGATGTAAGAAGATCATATTGATCTTGGTTGACGATCGGAGAGAAGATTGCAAAGGTATGCTAAGGCTTGATCTTCCTCTCATGGAATGGTTTATATGAGCGAAACATAAATGAAGCGCTACACCATAACGACTCCACTCTTAGTAGCTAACAACCTCCACATTGATTCATGATCAAATAATATTGTCTCCAAAAAGTCTATTCTTATGATATGTAACTTCTATCAAGTCATGTAACGATATTGATGCATATATGATATATATGGTATAACGGTGCTATAGACGCACCATTGATCGGGTGGATATCATGATAATGATGATGATGCCCACATAGGCTATATGCATGTATATATTGTATTCATGCATATTATGGCCCACAGGGACAATATAGAGCCAAGGTTGAGTTTCTTATTCCTCTATTACATTGATGTCTTACCCTTGTGTTGTTATATTCCTTATATACTCAGTACTTTAGTCGTACTAACGTCCCTTTTGCATGGGTACATTGTGCTTCAAGACCACAGGCCCCGATAAACGGGTGTGGTCCGTCCAGTAGGGTACCAATTCAACAGAAGGTGTTGTTGCACCCAATTTTCTCCAGCGTTTTCTTTTTGAGTCGGTATACTTATGTATATATGTTTATGAGTATAGTGGGGACCTGTCCTGACCTTATGATGTTTATGTACTCCTTAGAAGCTTGTAGACAGATGTCATGTGTATATATGTTTCGTTCGACTTTGTAGGCTCATATTTCTCATATATATCATTTGGGGTCATTTCTTGTCAAGTATTACTTATGTTCTACTCAAATTGTCTTATGACGGCCTTTTGGCACACTTATATATGTTAGTATGATTATTGATGTACATTATGGTGGTGCCCGACAAACAGACTCGGGTGTCTATTGCGGCCCTCCCGTTTGGGTCATGACTTGCAAGCCCTTCTCCGCATTTGCGAGGGTCGTATTTTCGAACCCCTAGTTGAAAATGTGACATCAACAATTGATATTATTATATCCGTTTCGGGACATAGACCCATTTTCTCGTATTTTGAACTCTAAACTTGGACAGGGTAAATTTTTGAAGAGAATTTTAACACAAGGCGAGATCATAAGTGACTTTCACTTGATTTTGATATTATATCTTGTTTCCCTGTGTATTATTATACCTAGAATATGGAATTTGGAAGACAACTTTTGGGGTTTTTAACTATATTTTAAAAATAAAATTCGGAATTTGAGAGTCGATTTGCACTCGATTCTGGAATCTTATCACATATTTGGACTTTTGGAGATATGGATAGTCGGTATACACCTTTTGACTCAGGTTTTTACCGTGTATGCCTGGGATTGGCTTTTGTTGACCTTTTGTGAATTGGGTAATGAGTGAGACTTTATTATTTGGAATTGAGTCCTTTAGCATTATTTAATGTTATTGAGTTTTTTTGACAAGATTTAAGCCAAAACGAACTGATTTTTAGAGGAAAGGATATTTTAGTTGATTAATTTGGGTTTATTGAGGTAAGTATCTTATTAAACCTTGTGTGGAAGAACACCCTTTAGGATTTGGTCTTAGTTGTCGAATTGTGTTATATGTATACGAGGTGACGAGCGTGTACACGGACTCTAATTGTGGTTTATGACCGGATTAGGCCGTTGACTTCTAATATGCCTTATTTTGATCATGTGCTTTAAATGAAACATGTTCAATCACTTTGAGACTACATGAACTTGACTGCTACATTTGATTTGTCCGTAGTCATACTTTATGTGTTGATCACCCATCCACATTTTATTATTATCATGTCCTTATGCACCTTGTTGGGAAATATGAGCATATGTCTTTCGACGATGATTTGACATATTGCATTGTTATGATTATGCCACATATGGACATGTGTGGAGCGAATATTGTTATTGTGACGGGGTGTGGAGCATAAGTGTGGATATTGTTATTGTGACGGAGTGTGGAGCATAAGGGTGGAATTCTTGCTAATGAAGTGTGGAGCATAAGGGTGGCATTCTTGCTGATGGAGTGTAGAGCATAAGGGTGGCATTTTTGTCGATGAAATGTGGAGTATAAGGGTGGCATTCTTGTTGATGAAATGTAGAGTATAAGAGTGGAATTCTCGATGATGTTCATGTGGCAGTATGGCGGTGAGATACTTAATCATGCACATGCATTCTTTAAACATCGTCATGTATTTAAACAAGTTTTTGAGTTGTATTTAGCATGCCATTACATGTCCTGTATTTCTATTTGATGCTTTTTTTTGTGAAAAACGGATTTTCCTATGTTGAGTTGTTATCGCATATTATTAACAAGATCATTAGTATTATTCTGTTACATATTCTTGTTTTAAGTTGTTGTTGTTGTTGTTCTTATTATTATTATTATTATTATTATTATTGTTCTTATTATTATTATTATTATTATTATTA
>ML328720.1:0-59809 GCA_005239505.1 Nicotiana paniculata
AATAATTAATTAAATAAACTTTGTCCAAAAATAATCTTATCGATCGACAAATCCAAATCCAAAGCCAGAGCCGAGCCGAGCGACGACGGCGCGAGGATCTTATCGATCAATCCAAATCCAAATCCAAAGCCAAAGCCAAAGCCAAAGCCAAAGCCACAGCCAGAGCCGAGCCGAGCGAGCGAGCGACGAGGGCGCGAGGATACATCCTCTTCAACTCCTTTTAAGAGCTCTAAGAAGTGATCCTATATTTATACACACAAGTGTAGTTGTCTTTCACCAATGTGGTACAAAGTTCATGACAAAAGCTCANCCTCCTATTCTCTCTGTGGCTCTATCCTCCTCCACTATCTTTCTTTCTATCAGTCCTTTTAACTTTCTGTTGCTATCTAGATATTTCTATTTTTCCTGTAACGAGCTATCTAATACAACGTTGGTTCAATTGTTGAGTATGGAAAGCTTGTTGAAACATTCATAATAAAAAGGGTATAAGACAAAAAGGACAAGTTAGACTATACCCTAAAGTAACAAATTATACATCAAACAATTTCTTTCTAGCTCTGATTTTGAAAGAGGTTAGTTGCTCTCTATTTGTCTTCATTAGAGACGGATCTATATATAAAATTTGAGTCGAGAATCGATTGACCTCGACTTAAAGTGCGTATAGTTATATAGAGAATATATTAAAATTGATCTAATAAGTCAGTAGAGCACTTAGTAAACAAAAAGTTGGATGGGTGCTTTGGTTAAGGAAGGGTGTTGGAGGGTTATGAAGGTTAGGGGATGAGGCTTCTAATATCACTCCCGACAAGCTCTTTTAACTCATTTTTTCCCCTTTATTATATCAAGATACTTTCTTTCTTTTGCCCCAATTAAGTTGTTGTTTTGTTCTTTTTTTCTTCTTTACTTCATCTAATTCACTACATCAAGAAAAGGAAAACGAAAATCTTCTTCAAAATTAAGAAAATGACTCTGAAGTTCGGCCTCTTCTGAAGATTAAGATTTCCTCCATAACAATAAAAAAAATTTCTTGCCATCCATCAAAGTTTCATGACGTTCACTAATACTAATATTATGGTTTTCTCATTAACCTTTTTTATCGTACGACAGTGCATGTATACGATGTGATTGGTAGTAACTTTACGCAAAATATGTTAAGCACCTACGAAACTAAGATCTTGAATCCGCCATTAGTCTTCATTGAGGCGCTTACCTTTCTTGGTAAGGCATTAGCATCTGTGTAGGTTTTCAAATGCAAGCCCCAATTGGCAAGTAAATCAGCGTTAGCTGCCTATATTCTTCAGAGATAAAATCTGCTAAACCAGTTGGTCGATTTGCCAAGGAATAAACGACTGTCTATTTATAGCACTAATCAGAATTTGAGAGTCTGATTCAATCATCACATTCTTGTAGCCTCTGTCCATGCTATAAGTTTCTAGCAGAAGAAACATGAAATGTAACAAATTAAAACGTCCATTTTCCTCCATCCTTGAACAACGAGGAGGTGTGAAATACATCACCCCCTATTGCATCAATTTCCAAATGATGCACATGCTTTTTGCCTTATGGACCGTTTGTTGCAAGAATAGGAGAATGAAGGTTCCATACAGATTTACCATCTTTGTTTTGTTTTTTGTTTTTGTTATTTTGGGGGTTGTTTCTGGGAATTAGAAGATTCAATGCATATCTATTTTTAGAAACAAACCCTTTCCCTGACTTCAACTCAATATATATGCTCTCTTCTCTGTACCTCCATACAGAACTATAAAAAAGAACAAGTTTTCCCTCTTCTCTTACAGTTGCTAAGGGCCATTTGCTTAGTTTTTCAGCCAACAAAATTTAGCAGAGAAAGCATGTAGTTATCCCCACATTTGTGATGAAACCAACAACCTCTCCCAACCTTGCAAAAAAATTGTACATAGAAATTCTCATTCACGAACATGGATTACATCTATTTTCCCCTTGTAATTCTTCGAAATTAGATGTACCTACAAGCAGATAATTTACTCTAAGAGTTCAAATGTTAGATTACACACTGTTGCTTTCAAGAAAATGTTAGACAGAGGGCGTCACGATAGCAGAAGTGAGAAATCTAGCCTTTGTCATTTCAGAAAATAAGAATACCTTAAGATCCTTATGGAATTTCATGTTACAAGTGCTTGTGTTCTGTTTGAACCGGCTGCACTGCAGTGTATCATGAATAAGTTTGAACAACTACAAGCAGAAACTTGAAAAAGAAAAAATTGAGTAGAAACAAGAACATCCTGCACCTTGCAATAGGCGAGCAGCTTTGAAGCACTGAAAATTTGGATACTAATAAAATGTGAACATTTTGAAAATGTTAGCAGAAAATAGAGGCCGAGGTGAAAAAAAAACTCAAAGTAATATTGTATTGCAATGCAGAACAGAGAGTTATTGTCTTAATCCTCTTTAAATTGAAAAATGACCGCTCATACACCCTCCCAGTAACTATACAAGGTACATTCTTCATATTATCATTTCTAATTGAGAAAGTGCAGTAAGATCTCCAGTCTCTTGATAGTGCACCACTACGTCCAAATAGCACTTAGCCTAAAGCTTAGCAAGAAAATTAGACAGTTCGATGGCTTGTTACAACTAAACAAAAGAGAATATTTTCATCTGGAGTAAATATCATAGCAAATGGAATCAACTGGTGCAGTCACTAAATGTTCAGAATTTTTCAGTCAAGCTCTTGGGCCCTCGATCTACATCTTGAGCTTGCACACCAAATATTGATGAACATCCTCCCTCAACTTCAAAATGTCAACTTGAATTTGAGGAAGGTTGTTGATCAAAGTTCAATGACTCACTATTTATTCTAATAAGTATGGTTGATCTTGCTCCAACATTGTTTTCTTCTAAGCCCGTTACCTCCTACCTCCTACCTGCACAAGTATCAAGCAACTCTACCCCCCCCCCCCAAAGGCTTAGACAGATAAGAAATAATCACCTAATGTTTAGGTTTCTGATAGGGATTTACCCTGGTCTCCAAGGTTTACAATAACTTCATTGACTATTAGGCTACACCTTAGGTACCTACCTTATTCATCAATCTTATCGCAAGTATGCATCATTTATTTAGCACTAAGCATGCCTGCACATGGACTTATCGTAATAAGCCATAAGATTAACCAAAATAAAGGCATTATCAAGAACAGCCGCCTGCACTTGTCCTTGAACTCATTGTTAACTTGGAACTAAAGGTTATAGCCAGAGACACTCTATCAAGCTCAAATGTGACAAGAAAAGAGTCAAATATTAAGTTTACCTAAAAAGGCGGAAAGGCATAAGTCTTATACTATGTAAAACAGTGGTTCCAGTGAGAAAAAATTCATTTATGTGAACATCTTAAGCAAATAACACACATGCAAAACCATATTCTTTAATTAACTAGCATATCAAACATCTTGATGACATTCCAAGAGTCAACACCCTCTCAGCGCTTCTATCATGTTGATTACCCACTTATCTAAAATTTCAGATATCAAAGAGTCAAATTTGATGTTATTCACAACACTTGTGTACCATATGACAACACAATCATAGACCAGTTCAATTTTTCTCTTGTCATAATGGAAAAGCACAAAACAACACAGATAGCAAAATAATATATGTAAGGTCCAAGAAAACAAATCCAAGCATGTCATCAAGCATAAGAGACTTTCTATTGAATTAGCCATTTATTATGTCTTCATGAGGTAAATCGTTGCACCTCCCAGACCTAAACAAATTTAACTCTTCAAGACCACAATACAGCATGTGAGAAAGCCTAGACTTTCTGAGCAAGATCATCTTAATGGAAGCAAAAAGTACAACAGCAGAAACAACATGTACGGCTCAATCACCCATTTAAGGAATGGAAGCAAGAAGTACAACAACAACAACAATAAAACCTGGGTGGGTCTGGGAGTGTAGTGTGTACGCAGACCTTACCCCTACCTTGAAAAGATAAAGATGATGTTTCCGATAGACCCTCCCTCGGCTCAGGAAAGATAAGAAAGGAGTAACAACAAGTGAAGCAAAAGTAATTTATGTAAAATATTAGGGAAATACGAGAAGACGAGGAGCCTCGACTTTCTGAGCAAGATCATCTCATGGAAGCAAAAAGTACAACAACAGTGGAAGCAAAAAGTAATTTATGTAAAATATCAGGGAAATACGAGAAGACGAGGAAAGTCAATACCAAGAAAAACTCAGAGACAAAACCAAACTCGATTTATTGCAGGAAAAGCAGAATATGATATGATAGATTGTCCCATCATCAACTCAAATACCACTCAGGAAAGCTCAAAATTTTATTGGAAACAATAAGCGTGCAACTTACACAAAAACTTCATTATCAGAGGCTATGGAAAGGTAAAAGCAACATCAGAAATAATAATGCATTCCTGAGTGCATGCCTAATACAGAATAGACGATAATAGGGAAAAAGATCACCATACCTTAGTTTCCACAAATGCAGAGCAAGAATCAACAATATCCAAGTTATCCTCCACATTAAAGAAAAGAAGAACTATACTATAATACTGGCATGGAGAAAGAAAACCTAAAGCAAATGAAATGCAATCATCTAACCTATTTCAGAGTTTTAAAAATGCAATCATCTAACCTACTTTGGCTCAGACCCTGTATGTGTTAAAAAATGCACTAAATAAGTACAAATAATATAGTTAGAACCCAGTAGATCAAATAAGTTGTGGTAGAATTATGAACTCAAACTCATAATGCTCAAATATATGGCTCTTTGATAAACAAGTTTCAAACCTGATTTGCTAATATTATTATCTCTCCATAAACTTGATCCAAAAAAACATAATGATCTTAAACAAACAAATATCCATCAAATTACCCAAAAAAAGACCTACTTTTTTCTCTTAAGAGGCCCAGTTTTATAACCAGATTTAGTAGGTTTACCCCAAGGAGTCAACGAAACCCTGCCATGACTTCCACTACTCTTACTCCTCCCTTCACCACCCCCATGTGGATGATCCACCGGGTTCATGGCCACACCTCGAACAGTCGGTCTTCGTCCTAGCCACCTGGCATGTCCCGCCTTCCTCAACTTCTTCGTCCCATGCTCCGGGTTCGATACTTGGCCTATCGTCGCCCTACATTTAACGTCAATCAATTTCTTCACACCGGAAGGTAACTTCACTTCACAGTACTTAGTGGAAGCGCTGGGTTCGGTTAGGATTTTAGCGGATGTGCCGGCTGAACGAACTAATTTCCCGCCTTGTCCGGGTCGGATCTCGATATTGTGAATTAGGGTTCCGATTCGCATCATGCCTAATGGCATGCAACTTCCGATTTGGGAACTAATATCTAGACTGAATTGGCTCATCATTGATTCCAGCTCCTTTGACGGTTTCATTTTGGACGCCAATGCTTCAAATGGACCTGTCAATTGTTAAAAAAATAAAAATAAAAAAGAGGTTAAATTGTAGAGATTTTGTATTGATTTAGAGAGAGATGAAAATGAATATAGACAAGTTTACTGGTAGAGAAAGAGCGGTAGATGACATTGCTGAGAAGAGAAGAAGGAGCAATTCGAGCTCTGAAGAGAGCCATTGTTTTGTTAGTTTGTTCGGAGTGGGAGGAGTAGGGTTTAAGAGAAAATTTGAGTATCTGGAGATAAAACGATGTCGTTAGATAGAACACTTTGTAAGAGGAAAAACTCCGGTGAATCATCCACATGAGCTCTAGTTAGAGATTGACGATATATTATCAAATTTGTTTTGAAAAATATGGTCTGATTGAAGTTTGATTTGAAAATAAAAATATGTTTGGACATTAATTTTAAAATATTTTTCACTCTTTGTAAAAGAAAAATATAAAATATGATTTATACTCATAAATTTTAAAAACTATCATAAATACCCAGTAATACCTCCATCAATAGCATTCATTATACGAAGAAGGTTCAAATATACCCATGTATTGTGATAAAAGGTTTAAATATACCCCTCGTTATACTTCCATCCATATATACCCTTGATGTTATACTATTGATTTAAAAGTATCCTTCATCCGTTAAAGTTGTCCAAGGTGGACGTCCAATCCTACATGACATTGACATTTGATGAGGTGAATTCCACATGGAATGCCACCTTAGCGTCCCTAACCCATATTACTCCTCTTTTTCATTTATTTTTTCACCACTAAAATTTTCCCCCTCCACCACCACCATGACCTAGTTTTTGATTGACTTGTGAGAAAAATAAGGTAAGAATATTCCTAGAAAAGCTTATGATTTTTAGGCAAGAAAGTAGTGAGCTAAAAGAGTTTCTGTTTATAATTGTGTACCCAATTGCTGTAATACAGATTTAGATGTATATGCTTTCCCTTAGCCTACAATATGCAAGAAATTGTGTTCGAGAAAATGGAAAGTAAACTCTTTTGAGGAGATAACAAGAGAGAAAGATTTGTTAGGGAAAAAATATAAAAGAGTAAATTATGCATATATGGACAAATGCATTTATTTTCTCAATACGTAGGAATACCCATTTAATTATTTTTTTAATATGTAGGAATACTCATTTAATTATTTTCCTAATATTTACGATTACAAAATCAACTAAATTATATATATATATATTACATTCTTCCTTATTTAGATTACGTAGAAAAATTTAATATTTAGAATTTCAAAAATATTAAAATTTTATTTTATATAAATTTTTACACTTAAAATAAATTATATATAAATGGCAAGAAAATGAAATAATTAAAAATACTAACCAAATAGGACGTATCCACTTGGTATTTAGAAGTTTATCCCTTTGGGCAGATACCAAGAATTCAATCAAAAAAGAAAGAGGACGTACGACGTTCTTGGAAGATGACAGAGTAACTTTTTTATGTTTTGATTTAGGTGAAACTCTTTTATATACTAAAATATACAAAATATTTCCTACTCATTTGATTTTCTTACAATTTGACAAAATAATTTTTACTCGATAAAATATAATTATAATCGAATATTTAAAATTTGGTATGAGCTAATATTAAGAATTTAAATCAATAAAATATAATTTATATCTTTTATTGCTGAAAATAAATAATTAAATATTTGGAATAGCTAATTAGCAAAAAAACTAATTTCATTATTTTTCAAATTCATCATACAAGTAAACTGTAACGACCCGATCGATCGTTTTGAGAATTCAAGTTCCGTTCGGCGGCATAAGGTCTTGTACAGTCTCGTATGGTGATTTTGAACTTAGGCGTGCGTCCGGGTTTGAATTTGGAGGTCTGTAGGGTAACTTGAGGCATTTCGGTAAAAGTTGAAGTTGAAGCTGAATAGTGGAAAAGTTTGATCAATGGTTGACTTTGGGGCAACCGGGATCAGAATGCGATTTCGAGAGTTGGAACAGCTCTGTTATGTCAATTGGGACTTGTCTTCAAAATTTGGCGTCATTCCGGGTTGAATTGATATGTTTCGACACGAGTTTTAGAATTTGGAAGATTTGAAAGTTCATAAGCTCGATTCATGGTGCGATTCGTAGTTTCGTCGTGGTTTGATGTGATTTGAGACCTCGAGCGGGTCCGTGTTAGGATATAGAAGTTATTGGTATGCTTGGACGGGGTCCCGAGGGCCCCAGGTGTGTTTTGAACGAGTCCGGGCATTACCGGAACTCAGGCATGGTTCTGGTGCTTTGAATTCGTGGTCCTCGGCTTAATTTCGCAGTCCTCAGCATAATTTCGCGGATCGCATAATTTTGGCCGCAACCACACTCCAGGGAAGGTTCCGCAGATCCTCTGGTCAGACTTCGGAATCATATATCTTTTTATCTACAAGGAATTTTAAGATGATTCAAAAGCAAAATTTGTAACCTTTCGTGTCTAGTTTCCAGAAAGGTAAAGAAATCATCATTTGGACATCTGTATAGAAAGTTATTTCTAAAATATTAAAGCTTGTTGGTGCAGCCACCAAAAGTCGGCCGCACCTTTTTTTTCGCGACCGCGCTTGGAATTTTGTGGACAACGTAGTGGAGTTCAAAAGGTGCACTATATAAATGGGGTTTAGGTCATTATTTCACATATTGGACCTAGGAAGCTCGATTTGTGGCATTTTTTCGTGAGTTTTTCAAAAAATTCATCGGGGTAAGTGATTCTAACTCAGATTTGGTTAATATACATGAATATATTAAGAATTTTATTATTTGATTAGTACTTTGAGGTGGAAATTTGGGGAAAATTATAGAAACTTCATAAAATAAATTTTTGGGATTTGAATGTCGATTCGAAGTCGGATTTGAGTGAAACTAGTACGGTTGGAATCGTGAGTGAATGGGTGTTCGTAATTTGTGAATTTTACCCGATTCTGAGTCGTGGTCCCGGGGAGACTTTTTGGGTATTTTTCCTATTTTCTTGCCTTAGCTTCGAATTCACTAGCTAAAGTAGTTAGTTGTAGTTATACTTACATTATGTAATTGATTTGATTAGATTTGGGCCATTCGGAGTTGGATACTCGTGGCAAGAGAGTGGTTTCAGATTATTTTGAGTGGTTCGAGGTAAGTATCTTGCCTTACCTTGTTTGGGGGAACTACCCCTTAGGATTTGAGTCTCCTATGTGATTGTAGTCCGTGTACGCGAGGTGACGAATGTGTGCTCGAACGTATTTGGGGAAGGTTGTTTTTTTTGGGTTCTTAGGTCCTTATATTCACTGTGTATTAAGTTGTTCTTCTTATGATTGAGTTCCTAATTACTAGTTTCATATCTACCTATTTAAATTAGGATTACTTGCTTTTGGATTCACTCTTATATCCTAATTTACTTAACTGAAGATTTTATCCTTCTTACTGTCATGCTATGTCTTCATAACTGCTTATCTCTATTTGTAATTATCATCATCTCATCCTATAAGTGTTGGTCTTAATTGAGGTTATGGTTATTTTTCCACTGCTTGTCCTTAAGTGAAATTGTTAAATATCCTCGTAACCTCCCAACTTTAAAGGAAGTCTAGATATTCTATACCTTAGTTCACTTATCCTTACATAGAGTTATTGGATTCGTGTTAGTTCTTGTTGTTGAACCGTGCATTTGGGTACGACTGTTACATGCTATTTTCTTCCTTCCTGAGCTATTCTTATTATGCCTAACTTTCTTTATTGTGCTCATTCCTTGTGAACTAGCCTTGACTTTCTTGTGATCGAAGGTTCTTGAGTTGATGTATTTACCGTATCTTGTACTATTGCCATTGTTGTGGTTGTACTTGTTGTGGTTGCACGCGGTTTCTGTCGTGGGGTTGTTGATATGGGTATTTGCACGAGGTTTCTGCAGTGTCGTATTTTCTATTAATATTGCACATGCGGCGTGACAAGGTGGGATATGTATATGTGGGATGCGCATACGGCGAGACAAGGTGGGAACATTGTTGTGCGCGTGTGGCAAGACAAGACGGGCATTCACTTTACTATTGCACACGTGGCGAGACAATGTGGGCTATGTTAAGGATTTGTTTGTGATACTTGTGTTGGCTTGGGGATGTTCTTTGTTGTTGATATTGTGTAATGGTACACTTAATGTGTGAGCTTATTCTTGTGAAAATTGTGAGAAAACATTGTACGTGCTGCCCCTTTTCTTTCCTTATGTTTATTGGCTGTTGAATTATGTCAAGACACCTACACAAGCATACACGTAGTTAAGCACTATTATCGGATTAAGGATTTTCCTTGTTATTGTTGAGTATAGATACTCTTGTTGTACTTGCATTATATGTGGTAATGACTCCAATTGGCACGTGATTCGTCCTTGCAGTTAGTAGCTGAAATGGGGGCACAAGATGCCAAGTGTTAGGATTCAGATATTGGGACCCGTGAGTAGTGATTAGTACGAGGTTCAGTACTTTATGGAGATGACTAAGAACTTGATGTAAAGATAGTTAAATTGTTGAGTTAGTACTTATCCTTATTGTATAATTGTATTTCAGATTTAGGTTGTGTTCCATCTACTCTTTCGTGTTATTTTTACGGCTTTTTCCGGTGATACCTATTATTCCTTTCCTTATTAAATTTTATTATGTTGTTACCCATATTGTGAAGCCCTTATGTAAATGTCATATTCCGTCGCCCTATACTTTACTTGCTTAGTTTATTAGATCGGTTGGGTATCTTTACTAGTCCTTGTCACTACTCAGATTTCAGGTTTTTGCGTAGCTGGTTGATCGATAGCTAACAACACAGTTGATGTCGTGGAGACTCAAGGTAAAACCGCTACAGCGTTCACGGGTTTCAGAGTCACCGTCAATTTTGTTCTTACACTGTTGTATTTGTTTCTAAACAGTTGTAGTTAGGAGCTATAGTAAGAATTTCTGTAGAGCTTACGACTTGTACTACCGAGTTTTGGGAATATGTTCATTGTATAAAAAATTCTTTTCAGAAAAATATTAGATGTTATTTATTATTGTTGTTATTCCGTAAATGTTAGGCTTACCTAGTCCTTAAGACTAGGTGTCATCACGATACCAAACGGAGGGAAAATTGGGTCGTGACATAAACATATCTTCACGTTGACAAAAATCTTGGCTTAAATAGATATATTTCAATAAAAAAGACCACCAATGATGAAAGAAATTAAAAAATAAAATCGAATCAATTATAATATAGTATTAAAAATTAACTTGGTTAAAATTCAAAATAGAATAAATAAAAATAAAATAATAAATATTGAAAATAAATTGACATTCATTATTACTTTTATTTTTTAGCTATTCCAATAAATGGCCCTCTATAGTTTTTTGTATGCGTAATAAGTTATTGGTTATAAAATACACATTCAGTATTAGTCAATTTTAGGCCTTACGTTGTTACTTAGTTATTCATTTTTCCCCTAAAAACTATATGACTTAGCCGTTCATTCCAATAGCTTTAAAAGAAAGATATAATTTTTTCAATTGATGTTAATTTGATGATTTTTTGAAGATTATAATAAAAATATATAACAATTTCGATCATGTTAGATTTAACATTATGTCACAAAAATGACTACAATTTTTGTCAGCTTACCCCAAAGGATACGCCCTTTAAATTAATATAAAATATATGTGCTCAAATATTTTACGTGTGAACCAGTTTTTGTAAGAACTATATGACGACGTTCTTTATTCCAAATCTCTAAAAAATATAATTATTTTTATTGATGGCATTTTGAAGAATCATAATAAAAATATATAATAAATATCAGAATTTAATTACCAAAAAACAAATACCAATCATTTTAGAGTCAATATCATGTTACAGGAATTACTACAATTTTTGTAAAAAAATTTCAAAAGACATGCCCTTCAAATTAAGAAGAAACACATGTATCGATAAATGGAGTTAATCAATATTAGAATTATTTAACTATTAATTCTATTTGAATAATGATCTATCAAAACTAAACATACTCTTTCAAACATAGTTTTGCTTACCCTGAATATTTTATTATTATATTGAACGTAAAAATTTTATTGGATGAAAATTATAATTACAATTAAATATTTAGAACTTGGGATGGGCTATTATTAAGATTTGAATCAACAACAAAAAAATCTCTTTAGCGTTAAGAAAAATTCTAATTAACCAAAAAAGTCTTTGATTTAACTAATTTGCGAAAAATTTAAGTCATTCTTTTCGAAATTTATAATTAATAGTAAGAGTCAAACAGTTAAAAAAGCAAACGTTAAAAATAATAAGAATGAAACATTAGAAGACAAAATATATTCTAAGTTAGTTGCCATTAATTAATTTTCTTTCTGGTATTTGTTCAAATATATGACAACTCCCTATACTTTTCTCTGTACAAAGTTACTTATTTTAAAATATTAACATAATGTAGACATTTTAAAACTTAGCATTAGATAACTTGATTTACATGTTCTTCATATACACATATTTTACTGATTGATGCTAACCACACGTGCAATGCACATACACTAAAGCTAGTGAATTTTAAAAGCTTAACGATGTGTTGATTCGGACACTAAATTTTTTGGGGGATCATTAATGGTAGTCCCTCATTTTGATTAACACAAACAATGAACTCGTTAAATATCTTAAAATTATGATTGAGGTGTACGAGTTAAAGCTTGTTCGTAGTGGGCATCTTAGGTAGCACTAAATTTTCCTTTGTATCAATTGAACGAAATCGTATTTTGTAGATTACAGAGGGTCATGGTGGCGGTAATGGTAATAATGGTGGCGTGAGGTGGGAGGGGGAGATAATTTGAGTGGTGGAAGAACAAATAGAGAAGATGAGTAAAATGATTTAGGGGTGCTAAGGTGGCATCCGCCTCATCAAATGTTAGTGTCATGTATGATTAGATGTCCACTTTGAACAACCTTAACAGATGAAGGGTATATTTGGGTTGAAAGTATAACGAGGAGTATATTTAAACATTTTCTCTATGTTTAAACCTTTTCTCCGTTCTTTATATTGTCGCAAACCATCATCCTGAACATAAATAAATTTGGTACAAAATTATCGTTTTTATAATGAATTACATAATTCACTATCAGATGAGCGAGAAGACGAAATAACATTGTTACAAAATAATAAATGGTGGCTCTTCTATAAAATATAAAAGTTTGGGGCAATTTTTTTAAAAATGTAATAGTAATATTTTTGAGCCAAAACCAACTCTTGTGCTGGTTTTGGGATTTGGGAATCTGTCAAAATATGGATAAAATTTATGAACAAACATGTATTTGCCAAAAAAAATTCAAATAAACTTTGACAAAATCTATGGTCAAACGGGTCCCCAGTCTTCATTTCTTCTTCTTCTCCTTTTTCTTGTTTACTTTCTCTGTCATTTTGGGTTTAACTCTATGTATTTGTTTGTAACAACTAATCTTAGGTTACGCGCCTTATACCATAAATAAATTAAAGTAAAAAATATGCATGAGTTATAAAATAAAATAAATAAAAGTTCCTAAATATGATGAATATTGATTCTATACTAATAATTCTATACTAATAATTCTATAACAAAATAAATATTGCCTCACAGAAATCCTCAATCCTCATATGTTTACTGAAATTACAATAATGAGTTTCGTAGTATTTATTTATTAGCCCATACAGAATAAGTAAGAATTCTCTTTTCAATAAGGTATACAATTTTCTCTTTTATGTTAGGAAAGTTTAGAATTAATAATAATTTTAATCCTTCCGAAAAAGATATTTTTCTATTTTATTTAACTTAGGATTTTAGGAACTGAAGAAAAATTGATTCCTTCTTGAAAAAGTATTTTCTCTTTTATTTATGACTAAAATTTTAGGAATTTGTTTTTTATTTTTTCTTTATTTATGTAAGATATTTTGGGAATATTCAATTTTTTTCAGCATGTAGATCAATTATTTTATTTTATATTTCATATTGGACTATTTGAACTCCGTATGTTTAGTTTATATTCAAATAAGGAATTGTTAAATATTTTGGGGATAATTTGAGATAACTAAATTACTTGTAGAAATTATATTCTCATGCTATATAATTTTATAGTGGTGTGGGATGCAAGTACATATGAAACTTAAGGCTATCGTTGGGTTGTCAAAAAGAAGAGGAAAGTGGTCAAAGGTTTTTTTTCCCTTCAAAGTTTTCGATAAACATCAATTTTCTTCTTAGGCATTGTGAATTTAGGAAAAAGGATTGAAAGAAGACCTAAGTATTAAATTTTTCTTTCTAAATATTAGAAAATAATTATCTTTTCCTAAATATAAGGAGAATAATTAATTGACAAATGTCTAGTGCAAAATTAATTTACGTGTAAAAAGGATGAACGATATTTCGCTAAGTAACTTCGTCCTTTTAGTATATCATAGATATATATAGACAGATAGTGTTTACCCGTAAAATGATACAATTAAATCTATACATGATTTACAGACAAGTGAATCGATTTGATCCCAAAATAAAATAAATTAGATAAGAATATAAGATTTAACGTTGAAATCGAGATAAGACAATAGCAATCGTGATTCCGGGAGAAGAGCTTCCGGAGGCAGTATTAACAATATTAATAAGCAAGAAGATAAAATATTATTGAGCTTTTGAACAGAGTATAATATTAGCTTGTCCAAAAATTCATGTCCCTTAATAACTGTAGATCTAACTATTATAGTTGCACATAGGGAACAAGGTCCTAGGATCAAACCCCTCTTAAATGACAATTATGAGGGCTATTTAATGATGTGTAACGGTAGGCAGTGAATGCCATGTTCTCTGTAACAGACCGTGCACTTAATGCTATAGAATATTTGATCACGCTCAACTATGTCTTATAAAAAGACTAAACGGGCGTTGTAAATATAATCGGGGGTATTAAGCCCAGAGTCGATTCCACAGGGAGTTAATGTATCAAGCAAGCTGTCAGAGTACTAAACTTTCACTTGGTGTTCTTTAAACTACTACAACTGAATGAAAATATTAAAACTAAAGATTAACTACAATAAGGTATAAACAATTGTAATAAAGGTCTAAGGTTATGGTTTCCCCCGTCGGTGAACTTCTTTCTCGGATACTTCTTATAGTTTGATCAGTTGTCTCTATCAATCATGAACACTCTATCTACCATAAATCTCTCTCAAGTAATTATGATAATTTACTAGACGCACTCTCTCAAGTTACGCTAGCTAGATTGCATTACAGTTCACTTAGATTGCACCCGAAGTATCGTTATCTCTAATCCAACCTCTAAACCCTCGGTTATGACTTTCGTCTATACTCTGGGAGTGGTGTTGTTCAAACAACTACCTAAATATGCACTCTCTCTCAAGTAGATACATAATAAATAGGAACAGCTAATTGAGGGCCCTTCAATCAACTACAACAAGAACGTAGTTGAACAAATAGAGATTAATCAACCAATCAAAACTATATTAATATCACAATAAGTTCATCCCCCAACGGGTTCCACCAAAACCCTAGATTAAAGAAATTAGCTACTCATTCTCATAAGAATCAAACCCAAAATAACTTGCATAATTAAACTACAAAGTAATGAATAAAAGCTGTAAAAATCAATGTTTTGATTCTCTGAATCGTATTCCACAGGCGTCTCTTGTCTCTAATGGCATCCCCCCTTTCAAGTTGTGTTTTTGGGTCTATTTATATGTTTGGGATAAACCCTAAACGTGTAGGAGACTTCTATTCAAACCGGGAAACACTGAAAATCTTCAAAACTCGGATTGGACCAGACCAGGGACCTGGCTTTATGGCCCAAACGCTGGATAAAGCCAGGCCAGGCCTGGCGTTATGGCTCTAAAGCCTGGATAACGCCTGGTCTTACCAGGCTTTATAGCCCAAACGCCCAGCTATAGCCTGATATGACCAGGCTTTAATACCCAAACGCCCGGCTATAGCTCAGTGCACTCCTCTTCGCCTCTTGAGCATATTTTCGATGTTTATGCATCCATTTAGCTCCGCTTCCATCTCCAATTCACCTACACATGAAATAGACTCCATTAGGCACATATGGAGTGTATTTTTATCATTAACGCACATAAAATGCAAGGCACATAACGTGTTAAACCATGATTTCTAGCCACACATCAACACCCCACACTTAAACTTTTGCTCGTCCTCGAGAAATCAAACTTCACTCATGTACACAACTTATTAAGCAAATCCCTTAACACGTTATACCGGCAATTTTTAAAACAGTTTAAGCATAGAGGTGTGACATCCTCGCCTCAATAATCGACTCACATATACCATGATTTATTCACAATCTACTCACTACTCTAACTTAGAGGTCAACAACTTTACCTTCACTTCGTGAATCATGTGCCCTCGACAAATCAAAGAGTTAGTTCCACACACAATGAAATTTAAGAAACTTAGGAACTCAAGATAGAAAGAATTCACTCACTCTCAGAAATAATATTCATATGCCACAAAAGATGCACCATAGGCTTGCCCGTAGTGTACTACTCTACTAATCGAGCTCATTCAGTCTAGGATCAAGTAGGACTTTATTTGGTTGTAATGTAGGCTGCGGGACGGGTAGGATACATTTGGATATAAGAGTGACTACACCTCCCTAAGCACTTTAATACATATACTTTAGCGCTCAACCTCAAACTTATATTAAGCCAAACTCCACCTTCACATCAATGTTATTACCCCATACTTCTTTAAGCACAATTACATCAAGAGTCACCACATATCAAGGAATATATATATATATATTCTTCTTTTTCTCTTCTTTTTTTTTCTCAAGTGACTCTTACTTTTTCAAAACAGTGCAACTTTCTCCTTATTTCAATTGTTCCCCTCAAAAACCAACCTACCACCCCACACTTTAACTTTTCCATATTTCATCACATTTTCAGTGCTTACGAGAGGTGACAAGGTTCAAATATATGATCGATTCAAACAAAGGGGTATGGCTTGTAATGTGGTTGCCAAAGAAACAGGATTATAGGCTCAACGGGGTTAACTACGATACATAACAATTAGGTGGGTAAAATATATATATCTGGCTCAACAAAGAAATGCCTATATCACTTCCAAGACTGAACAAAACTTCTATTTCGCTTTGCACACACACGGGGCAAGTTCTAGACATCAAATGCAATGCACAGAATAACACACAAACCTCACACACACATGGCACATAACTCACTCAGGATTGGATTTATCAAGACACTCTAGTCAAAGCAGTTAAGCAAATTTAAAATCATATAATTTAAGGTATTTATCCTAGAGTCAAAAATTGAGCCTAAGCGTCACAACCGGAGTACTGACTGTTCTCAAGGCATCACAAAGTTCCGAGATATTGCTACAATTAATTTCTCAGCCATGTGGTTACTACTCCAAAAAAATAACATAAAAACTACCTACACCCGCTTCAATTAAAAACCCTCGGAAAAGAACCACGGTCCAAAGAAAAATCAAGAGGGAATTACTACACTACCTAAAATAAAAAAATCTTTTTGGTATTTTCTTTAATCTTACTTCCCTCAAAAAAATTGTCTAATAGATCCATCGTCGGGAAAAGCCCAATTTTTTTAAATTTTTTTTTTTTTTGTAAAAAAAATTAAATTATTCCATTAATCTAACACAACTAAAATAGCATAGAAAGTCACCAGACAATATCCTCAACCCACACTTAAAATTGTGCATTGTCCCCAATGCACAATCATATATACAAGAGGGTGAAAGAAACTCCCTGGTAAGTCAAAGGTCGATGCACTAGCATCTCATGGGGTACGCAGACTTCTCCTAGGCCTGGTCCTTCGTGCAGGTACCTCACATTTAGTTCCAACCATCTGGTTTGTTGTTGCATCCTTCTAGTGGCTTGCGTTCCATGCTCCTAAAAAATAAAAAAATTGACACTACAAAATAATACAATTAGAAAAAATAAAACAAAATAAAATAAAAAAAGCATTAAAGATGGGTTGCCTCCCAACAAGCGCTTGATTTAACGTCGCGACACGACGTGAATCACTTTCTGCCTCCACTTCGAACTTATGAATTGAGCCCCCAATTTGGCATCAAGTTTTCGGTTATGCTCCAAGGATGGTGGAACAAATCTAGTTGGACCAAGCAACCATTGTACTATTTTATACTTCTTGGCATTTAGATGAGGTATGTAGTCCTGTCTTTCTGGCAAGAAAAATTTCAGAATGTAGGCATCTTGTTCCTCATTCCTTGACTCCTCAATCAACTCAGATGACTCTATTTCCATATCATCATACAAGCACAATGTGGAAAAATGTTTGGAGTGAGGACCAATGCGTTCAAACACATGAACTTCAGGACTTTCAACATCCTCAACATCAATCACACTAGAGTCGACTAAATTTATATCCTCAACGTCCCTAGTTGACTCTAGTATTACTCCTTCAACATCGGCATCCTCAAATTCTAGTTGGTTAGAGTGCTGGGTTTCTACTTTGGATCCCTCCATTGTCACCTCAATTTCCATCTCAATGTACACTGCTCCTAGCTACTATCCATAATATTGGCATATTGAGCATTAAAAGCTTCAACTAGTTGACTCACCTGAACCTCCAAGTTGCGAATAGTTGCATCTTGCCTTTGTACCCGCAATTGTATCTCCTCATGCTGTTCCAAAAGGCACTTCATCATATCCTCGATCCTTTTTAGGTCATCATCACTGGGTTCTTTGTTTCTATTAACTTCACAAGAAAAAGAAGAACCATCAAAGTAAGGGGGTTGGGGAAGATAAGAAAGATAAGCACAACCATAAAAGTGACCATCTTGACCACCACACATATCACATAGATTCCACACATAAGATTGATTTGGTGCACATAACTCGTTCTCGGGAATATTTTGATAATTTTACCCTGGGTGGCTTCCTCCATAATATGCATAACGAGGATCAAAAGTAGAATTACCAACATCCAAACTCTCAAAATTCCACGATGCCATATTTTTCACATTAACAAATACAATTAAAATAAAGAAAATAAAAATCACATACTAAAAAAAAATCAAACTTGAAACCTAGGAATATGTACACCTACAACTACACTTGATAATACCGTTAACTCCCCGGCAACGGCGCCAAAATTTGATCATGCTCAACTATGTCTTATAAAAAGACTAAACGAGCGTTGCAAATATAATCTGGGGTATTAAGCCCAGAGTCGATCTCACAGGGAGTTAACGTATCAAGCAAGCTGTCAGAGTACTAAACTTTCACTTGGTGTTGTTTAAACTACTACAACTGAATGGAAATATTAAAACTAAAGATTAACTACAATAAGGTGTAAACAATTGTAATAAAGGTCTAAGGTTATGGTTNATAGTTGAACAAATAAAGATTAATCAACCAATCAAAACTACATTAATATCAAAATAAGTTCATCCCCAACGGGTTCCACCAAAACCCTAAATTAAATAAATTAGCTACGCATACTCATAAGAATCAAACCCAAAATAACTGGCATAATTAAACTACAAAGTAATGAATAAAAGCTGTAAAAATCAATGTTTTGCTTCTTTGAATCGTATTCCACATGCGTCTCTTGTCTCAAATGGCATCCCCTCCTTTCAAGTTGTGTTTTTGGGTCTATTTATATGTTTGGGATAAACCCTAAACGTGTAGGAGACTTCTATTGGAACCGGGAAACACTTAAAATCTTCAAAACTCGGATTGGACCAGACCAGGGACCTGGCTTTATGGCCCAAACGCCTGGATAAAGCCAGACCAGGCCTGGCATTATGTCTCTAAAGCCTGGATAACGCCTGGTCTTACCAGTCTTTATAACCCAAACGCCCAGCTATATCTTGGTATGACCAGGCTTTACATCCCAAATGCCCGGTGCACTCCTCTTCGCCTTTTGAGCGTATTTTCGACATTTATGCATTCATTTAGCTCGGCTTCCATCTCCAATTCACCTACACATGAAATAGACTCCATTAGGCACATACGAAGTGTATTTTTATCATTAACGCACATAAAATGCAAGGCACAAAACGTGTTAAACCATGAATTCTAGCCACAGATCAATATTCTCCATGAAATACTACCGGGTAATAGGTATTCAATTCGCCTTTATGAAAACCATTCTCTTCGAGATCGTTGCCTTCAGACCTGATTGTCTTCCGTCTTCGGCTCCACATGTCTCTTTCTCATGCGAATAACCCCCCTGCTTTCCGGTGGAATAACCTTGTGTCACCGGGAAGTTCGTAAAGATACCCTTTTTGGCGGAAAATTCTCTGATCCCCTCTGAAAAGTTTCTGATGATTGATTACATACTCGTCTCTCCTCATTTTATGCCCCAAAGACTCGTCATCCCACGATTTAGCAACACTTTTGCCGGTTATCGAGGTAATTATGACCACGATTTTAGCCGCCTATTCCTTTACTTATACTCATCACACTTCTCCCTTTACACTTCATAACTTTCCAAACTCTCTCTAAGTCTCTTTACTCAAATCATACTTATCTTCAAGTTTCTCTAATCTTCTTATTCATAAAAAGCCCTTTTCTCCCTTCTGATAATAATGGCCTCTTCTTCTAGAAATCCCAATTCCTCAAAGTGAGAAGGTAGTGCTGATGATGATGCTCCTCCCATGGTGGGCGTCATTATTCCAAGAAAGCTCATCACAACTAAGGATTTCGAAGAGAAGTATCCTTCCACTAACCCTCGCACATGGGCTGTTGGCGTGTATCCTTCTTCCATCTGTCCTTCCAGCATTCCTGCTGTGAAGGAAGATTGTTGATGCCATGATTTAAACATCATCGCTCCTAAACCGACGGAGGAAATAACCTTACCCAAGAATAGTTTCACGTATTTTTACACGTATCCCTTCACTTTGGGACCGTTCTCCTTGAGTGGGGAGCTCGACTCCATTATCGTAGAGTTCTGCATCCGTTACCAGGTGTGTCTGGCACATGTAAGTCCTTATGTATGGAGGACAATTGCTTGTCTTTGGCGTTTATGCTAGGAGACGGGAGAAGAGCTATCCCTGGCTCGATTAATGAACTTTTATTCCCCCAAGATTTTCTGCAGGGGAATGATAAATATCAGTAAACGTGGCCACCATGCTTTGCTAACCAGCATGGATGATGACGACGACCGTGGGTGGATAGAACGGTTCGTTGGAGTTGCCACCAGGGATATCATTCCGGACACGACTCTATCTTTTTCGAAATTATGGAACCGTATTCGTAAGTTCACCGTTTTTCTTTTCTTCTAATTAAAGATCCCCCCATGTTGTTACTGATCCCTCTTCTTTCACTTATTTCAGAAACTCGGTAAACACCAGCTATGGTTGAAGGCTTGGAATAGTAGGTTCAGAAGATCTGTGATGTCACTACGCCCGAGATGCACACATGGAAAGAACTGGCCTTTAAATATGGGTAGAAGGCCAAAAATCATGGTAGGTCGAACTCATCTTGTCTTTACCTTTCGTATAGGATAGTGATTGATCTTTCCCTCCTGTTGAATTCAGGTCTACCCCAAGGCTCAGTTGTTGTCTCCAAGGAGGACGTGTTGGCTGATCCGGCTGACGTGACGAGGCTGCTGCAGGAAGATTTCACTCGAACAAGTCTCTTCGAGCCCACTTCTGGTGCAAGTTCTTCTCTTCGGAGTCCCCAACCAGAGAACAAGAAACCATAAAGGCGGCGGTCTTCCGCAACTTAGGGAAAAAATAAAAAGGCGAAGGGTACCATGCCCGAGCCATCCACGGATGTTGTGGTGATGAGCGCCGCAACTGAGCCGGCCATAGACACTGTGGTGATCGACGATGATGGAGGAACCAGTGATGAGGGGTTCTCTGCATAGAAGACTACGACCTTCATCAACTCAACAGAATGCTCAATATGTTGAGCTAGTTATGCTAACCGAGGACAAGGCCTCGATACTCTGGGGAGTATAATGTAGTGGAAGATGCCAATTCTCGCTTTTGAGTCCCAGTCGCTATTCCCGGTACCATCAGGATGGGTACCAGGTCTTTCCCATCCTCGGTTGATGAGAAACCAACAACTAGAATTGTTGTTGTCACAGCTACTTCGCAACCTACAATGCCATCAGCTTCATCTCCTTCTTCACCAACTCTACCTTTGCCACCTTCAACTGCTACATCATCTCCACCAGCCACAGTTGTCTGAGAGAAGGATGTCCCTCTTCCCCAGTCCTCAGTGCATGGGAATTTGGGGCACAACTATTCTGCCCCCTCTGAAGATCCCCAAAAGAGGAAGAACGTCACCCTCTCAGTTTCTACTAGATTCCATCTGCTATCTCGACCAGTGGAACCTGCTAATTATCTGAAGCCCCTGGCTTCAGAAAAAGATAGGAACAAAATACAAACTCTCTTGGGAGAGTGTTTGTTGAACAATGCCATGCACAACGCAGCGACAATTTAATCTTTGTTTCCTCTGTTTCTTCTATCTTTGTTATGGCAGGGTTTTGAGTTTGCATTTTTGTTTTGCAGGCTAACTTCGTTGCTTCCGAGGGCCTTAAGAGATCGATTTTTGATAAGGAGGAACTTACCTCCGAGCGGGATCAATTGTTAGCTGAGCGAGATCAAATTACTGCTCGTCTCCCGTAACTGGAAACACGAGCTGTTAAGGACGTTGAACTGGAGGCTTGTTTGCAGCAAAGCGAGAAAGAGGTAGTTACCCTTATCCAAGAGACATCCAATTAAGGTTAAAATATGAAGAACCTAGGGCAAACTGGGTCGAGGTCCATAATGTCGTTCTTGCTACATCTGATCACGAGGCTACATATATTGAAAGATTGAATAATTTGGGGCGGCCTTGAACTCCAAAGCTGAAGAAGTTACTACTACGGAGGAGAAGTATGACTCATTTTAATAGAGGCATAAGAGAGTCATAAAGCACAATAAAGTTTTCAACTCCAATGTCTGTAACCTTGATGTCAGCCTCCGGGACACTAGATCCAAGCGGGATAGCCTTTCAACCGAGGTTGACCGTCTTAAAGAAGAACTCCAGTGCTGAGTAGATTCCCTCATTGTTGAATAAACATATTCTATGTATAACATGTAGATAAAAACCTTGGAAGAGGCCAAAGCGGGATTTATTGACTTTGATGCTAAAATCGCTAAGGCCCGTGGCTGGAGACAACTGCCCGAAAGGGTCTTCCCGTCCATCCTGATGCTAGTTCCGGTTTCAATTTCTCGGGAACTGAAGAAGAACTAGAAAATGAAGATGTTGAAGGCCAAGATATTGAGACGGCGGCGAATCCGCCTACTTCTCCCGTGGGTGCAGATTCTCTTCCTCTAGATTCTAGGGGTGCAGTAGTTTAGTTTTTTTGCTTTGTTTTCTTTTTCATACTTTTGTATTTGTGAAACTTGGCATGTTTGCTGTAATAGAAGTATTGTGCAAGTTTTTGTCTTTGCGTCCTTTTTGTTTTAGTATTTGTGCAAGTTTTTCTCTTTGCGTCGAATTATGCAAGGTTTCGTGTGTATTTCTCCCCGAGAACCTTTGGGTTCCAGGCATAAGCTCTTCTGGAATCAACCCTTTACCGTGAGGGTTTCATAGGAGAGGATCCTCTTATGTTTATGGTGCTCTTGAAGAGAACGTCTCCCATTCAATATGGCATTAGCATTTGAAATACTTTTTTTTTAGCAAATTATACTATGCCTAGTAGCTATTTTATTAATAATGATAAAGAAAAAACCACAATGGAAGAGTACAAGGAGGAAAAAGCTACAATAGTGTTGCCTCTGTTGCCTTGGCTATATAATCATCCATTTGCGCCTCCATTGCCTTCATGAGGCAGCCTCATGAAGCCTCAAGATGTGGCTGCCGGCAAAGTTTCACGAGGGCGAATAATCTCATAGCCGTTTGGATTATTCCCAAAGGCATAGGACAAATAGCAAACACATAGTGAGCTAGACCTTACTTTACAATTCCTATTAAGGCATAAATAACCTCATTAACTAGCGAGCTTGTAAAAAATAAGAACTAGAGAGGAATAAGTATTCTATGATCATCACAGAATTTATAACATACTCTGTGATGATATTACATATGATAATACTTACAAAATGATAGAATAAGACAAGCTAAACATTAGAGTCTTTCCCCTATCTCTTCAACCTTGTGAACTCTTCAACTTGTAGCTCTTTGGCTTCTTCTTCAACAACTATTCAAACTTCATCATTTTTTCTTTGATCTATTTGACCTTATGGAGGTGGTAGGGGCAACCGCCTTTTGCTTTGAAACTCTCTTTGGAAGTACCCTAATGACAACTTTTTGTGTGACCTTGCCATCCCAACTATATTGCCTCTCATGTGCCTTCTTCTTGCTTTTGTTGGATCCACTTCTAAGATGTCTAGGTGAGAGATCTCCCTCCTTAGATACATTGGCAAAGCTTGCATCTAGGAGTTCTTCCTCTTCCCTTTCTTCATAAAAGTCATGCCCCATATCCGCACTAAAAGCTTCAGTAGGATTAAATTCGGATACTAAAACTCCTGGATCATGACTCTTGGCCACTATTCCAATAGACTTAGAGATAGTAGCTACTACCTTCTTATCAAGAGAGTTCAAAGTATCCATAACAAGAGCATGGAGAATATTTGTAGGAGTCAAATTGTACCTTGAAATGGGTGAACTTGTGCTTGCCATGTTTCCAGTAGATAGAGCCTTAGTATTAGGGTCATGTTTTGATGTAGCTGCTGCAATTTTCTGCTGCCCGAATGGTACAAAAATAGGAGTATTTGGACTTAATCCTATCCTCCTTGGCACACTATCCGTAGAGTTAGAAACCTGCTCACTTTGAACCTTTGCTGCCTCGTCCTTTGATGGAGGAGTTGCTGAAAATTGAGCTGCTTCATCGTCACTATCATCTTGGATGCATCTGTATAATCTTCTTCCTCCTCATCAACTTGCTCAGCCCAAGTCTTGCGATTAACAACAATTGCACTCGTCGCATCTTGTTGATCCTTAGAACTAGTCTTCTCATTTGTAGAATTTGATTGTGAAAGAGATGCCATACCTTTCTCCACATGTTGATTGTTTCCTGTAGATATCAATTGATTCCTCGAATTATGTCCTTGCTCCCAAAAGACTCCATAGATTATGAAAGAACCTCATGAACCGAGGTATTCAAAGTAACCAATGGAGCCTTGATCTTTGGAGTGGTATGCATCAACATAGCTGCTTGGGATTCCTTGATTATTTTAGCTAATTCTGAACTCGAGAATTGCAGTGTTGGTGTGGCTTCAGTAGCTGCCACTGCCTTGATAACGCCAACTGGAACAATGACTTTTGACTCATCTACTGGAACACCAGAATTGTTCACGATTTGCTGGGTTTTTGCACTGCCTGGAAAGCTCTCTTGCCTATTTTTTAAACTTGCACTTACCTCCTTCTGCTGCAAAATCCCCACAACATCTTTTTGCTTATTATTCAAAGTTTAAAACGTGTTTGAGCGTCTGATTTATTCGAATCATCACATCGTGCAGCTTCTGAACTTGCTGCAACAATTTGATTTCTATTCCCTGGGGTCCTTGCTGTGCTAGGTGGTGTATGAGAACGATTAACCACTGTCCAATCTCGACCTTTGAGTTGTTGTACAAGTTGGGACATTGATGCTACTGTATCAACTGCCCCCTTATCAACCACATTTACAATTGAAATTTCCAAAACCTTGTCGCAACCAGTAGAATTAGTGTTGCAATAGTCTTTTTGCAAGCTACTGTGGTCCAGCCTTCCTCCATATTCTTCTCCTCACTGTTTCCCAATTTATAGGCATTCAATCTAGCTACAGATGCATCAAGATTCTCAACATAATTGCTACTGGAATTTGCAGCAATTTTAACTCTTTCATGTCCAGCTTTTTAAAAATCATCAGTTGCTTCAGCTGAAATTGCACTAGATTTGCCTGGAGAAAGCACCTGTCCAGCTCTTATTTCCCCACCTACATCTTGCACATCAGTATCTATAGCAGTTGTTGGTTTTTCAACTAGATCAACTTGTGCAGCAGGGTGCTTAGCACCTCCAACAGTATCCTCCACCTTTGACCCTACAGTAGCTGATTCAAATCCAGCCTGCTCAGTACCGTCGATCTTCTGAACATTACCTGTAGTCTCGATGTGTTGTTGTACCACACCTATGTTTTTTGATGCATCTGTTTGGGATATATAAGTTTGATTTGGATATAGTATTTATTATGGAACAATTGTTTATTCAATTTTAATAAAGTTTTAAATAGATCATATATTCATCTGTGTCCTTTACTTATATAGTAGATAATTTAGTGTATAGAGTTTAGCTTATATACAGAAGATTAAATCATCGGTTCTTATAAGTATAAAGTTTGAGTTCACAATCTAATGATGAAATTGGACAAACCATCATAGATGATTGTAGCACAAGATTAAATATAATTTATCTTGATTATGAGAATGGTTTAATTCCAACTTCTTGTGCTAGTACATTTTGTATGTATTGAACGGACCAAGTAGAGATAAGTATTTTATACTGACTTATTAAAATAAACTCTCTAGCCATTAATGTACTTATACTCTTAATCTTGATATAATTATTATTAGTTGTGTATATTATTATTGTTTTGATTTATTAAAAGGCAAGATTCTTTCGCGGGTCAATATGCTTGGTAAATTGGATAATAATAATGCACATTGGCGAAGTAATAGTTAGAGATTGATGATACACCTTTATGAAAGCTTATAAGTTTTCATGTGTAAATTCGGCCGGTGAATTTTGTATCCGACACATGAAGTTAAGCGAAAGTCTAAAGAAAATAATCAATAAATTAAATTGTCAGTAATTTAGTATCTGAATCTTAACATGAGGAGTTAAATAAGATTTAATGGATGAATTTCGAAATTGAATAAGGAGTGTAATTGTGAATTTTTAGTGGAATAATTCGTAATTAATTATAGTAGATATTAATTTCAAAAATTAGAAATTAATTCCATAATTGGAGCCTTGTTAATTAAATTATGTGATTCCTACTATGCCTAAATAATAGGAAATAAAGGAATCATTTTTCTGGTAGAAAATAAAAACCCAATAGGTTTTGGAAAAGGGTTTTAACCCTTAAAACTTGTGCTATAAATACGTAAGGTTTTACACCTAGAAAAGTGAGAGACAGATGGCCAAAATTTTCAACCATGGTGGCCGAAAATTTCAGCATATTTTCCTAGAAATTTCACCCACATGAAATTTCTATTTTCGGGTATTATTTAGGTAACAAAGTAGAAGACCGTGGAACGTTCGAGGATCACGATTGTGCGGGTCGTGGAGATTCCATTGAGAAGTTATGGAATTAAAGACTCACGCGAAAAACAGATATGTTCACGCTTCAAGAGGTAACCCGTGAAACCCCGTTTATGTTAGTTGTCTAGATTACATGTGATTTTGATACTGGGATTGCTTCTGCTGCGTATAATAATCCAACAACATCTGCTTGATCAACTACTACCTTTAGAAAATTAGCAGCCTGCCAACTTGAACCCTCAGCCTATGAAACCCTCACCAAAGCTGTAGCAGTAGGAACAACATCTGTAAGAATCCCATTACCAACTGTTACATCCCCTACTCGATTTTGACCTGCAGTAACATTAGGTTGTATAGCTGAACTCACAGCCTTATACAATCTCGCCAAAGCTGTAGACGTCGGGATATTATACATAGGTTTAACTATAGGCTTTTCATGATTTTTCACAGCCTTCAAATTCATCTGTTGATCTCCACTCCTCTGCACTTATTTTCCTTCAGATTTTTGAGTCTGCTTATCCACACCCAAAACATCTGCTGCTTCTTTGTATTTCACCAATCTTCCAGTATGCTCAGGAGACGCATGGAGCATGTTTTAATCTTGAGAATTTACAATTTGCGACATTAAGGTTCTCCATATCCATTAGCCTATCATCTTTGTTTCCAGTAGCATTAGGTTGATCTCCTGCTACATTTTCTCCCTTTTTCAAACCTCTCCTTTCATTCAACAGTTGCCTCAAATCGCCATTATATTTATCACCAACACCTTTATCAACTTGATCATTCTTATGAGTTATACCCACGAGCAGTCGACATGAACTCTCATCATGGACTTGGTGCTTACAATTCCAACAGTATAACGGCAAATTATTATACACCACCTCCTGCACTTGATCAATAATTTTTCCAGTCTTTTTGTCGATACTTTGAAATTTTAATTTTGTTTGGAAGCTTGTCCTACAAGTCCAAAATCACCCTAACCCTAGCCGTACTAGGTCTTGACCTCACCTGCTTCACCTTATTCACCGTGATTGGCCTCCCAACAATAGCATCTATAGATAGTAACGAACGACCAACAAACAAATCAGGTGATAGACTTGGTAAGGAATCCAAACGACAGCCGTTGAAGTTTCCTTGTTAGAGTTAAAACCAATACTCCATGGAAAAATCCTTGGTGTTCCTTGCCATTGTAGGAAATATATATCACACTAAGTGCTAATTCAGTGACAAAATCTTCATATTGATCAAGACGCAACAAAAGCTATCTTTGTACGAGTAAACCTAGTAAATTGTTACCTTTCACACCAAGAAACTGGGGCAGTAAGGTTCTCAAAACTTCCAGATTTGGTGGGACATTAGAGAGCTTGATCACAATATCTTGATTTAGTCCTTCTTCCTTAGCAAATTCTTCCCTTTCTTCCATCGTAAACTGTAGAGTTGGGATTCCATGAACAACTTCAGTTTTCTTGAGAATTGTCTTTGTTAAATTTGTTGCGTTTTGCATGTGATTCAAATGACCAGCATAGGATTCTTGTTTGGTATGGTTTTGTGTGTTATTATTAAGGCTTGGAGATGGCTCACCCACAACCAAAGGCTGGGGAGAGGAAGCTATGGCCATGGAGGTCTAATTCTACATGAAATCGCCCTTTGGGAGAGAGAGGAGAGAGCATGCATGTTTTTTTTGGTGTTTTTTTCATTTGAAGTAATTTTCTAACTTTCAAATGGTAAAATTAATTCATCGTTCATACAAGAAACAAGATAAAAATAAAAGGACTTTACTTTATTCCTTCTATTTTCAAAAAATATCAGTTGTGCTAAAAAGAAATTGCCATTACTTGTGGCTAATTTGTACAACATGTTCCTACGGGGCTGGCCGCGCAGTCCTCGGTCCCGATGATACTCCTTTGTTTTTGGGTTCCATGTTCCGGTCGATGTGGCAGTCATTTTTGCTGTATTCTTATATCATCCCCCAAGTGTTCGAATGTGAAGGATGCGAATTTGAACACTAGAAGTCTTGATCCTTTGGAGACTCCACTAATGGATGGTTAGATAATCTTTAGTTCGGTAGTAAGATTCACTTCCCCATTAGGAACTTTGAGCTAAAGACTATCTAACAACCCCCAGTGGCTTGCACTCGTGAATAGTCGGGTAACCCCTAGCCTGATAGAAAATTTTACTTCCCGATAGGAACTTTGCTACTGAGCAAAATATTATCTAACCACTCTGTAACGATCCATTGTTTGCGTGCCTTGTCATTTTGAGGTCTTATTCCCACTGATGAAGCTTCCTTCTTAGTATGCTTTCTGTTGTTTCCTCGTTAAAAACCTTGCCAGAAAAACCCAATTGGGACAAAAACTGGGCGAAAGGAAAAAGAGTGTAGCACATATTTTCAGTATAGGCGAGGCTTATCAGCAATAGTATCTTTTGAGGTGTGCCACATTCCGGTTGCTCAGCAACATTACTCTGTCTTGATTTTCCAATTCGTATGACCCTTTCCCGGTGATAGCTAAAACCCGGTAAGGGCCTTCCCACGTTGAGCTCCCGGGTGTTTTGAGTTACTTTCCTTAAAACCAAGTCTCCTACTTTGAAATAACGGAGGTTGGATATTCGATTGTAATATCTTTCTATTCTCTGATTTTGGGCTGCCATCCTTATATGCACCATGTACCTGCATTCATCGAGAAGCTCCAATTTGACCAACATTACTTCATTGTTTGCTTTTTCGTCCGCCAGGAAATATCTCATTGTAGGTTCCCCTACTCCACCGAGATCAAGGCTTATGCTTTGTATAGAAGGGAGAAAGAAGTTTCCCCCATGCTCTATTTGTCTATTGTTCGGTATGCCCATAGTACTCTCGGTAGCTCCTCGGGCCATTTGCCTTTGTCTGCTTCCAATCTCTTTATGAGATTTTGGATAATCACCTTGTTTGTTGATTCTGATTGACTGTTTGCACTCGGGTGGTAGGGTGATGATTTGATCCTTTTTATTTTCAAGTCTTCAAGGGATTTTTTGACCTTTGCACCTATAAATTGTGGCCCCTTGTCCCAGGCTATCTCTTTTGGTGTCCCAAATCTGCAAATTATATTCTCCCATAATAAATTTACCGCTTCGCGTTCGCCGATCTTCTGATAAGGACCTGCTTCAACCCATTTAGAAAAATAATCAATTAAAATCAAAAGAAATCTTATCTTTCCAGGGGCTGGTGGCAACATACTGACTATATCTATCCCCTGCTTCATGAACGACCATGGCGACAAAACTGAGTGTAGTGGCTCTGCTAGTTGATGTACTAACGGTGTATAGTGTTGACATTTATCGCATTTTTGAACATAAGCCTTGGTGTCTTTATCCATCCGAGGCCAGTAATATCCTGTCCTAATTAATTTTAGAACCAAGGAGTCCACGTCTGAGTGATTTACACAGATTCCTTCATGGACTTCCTGCATAACATAGTTAGCTTTGGAAGCTCCCAAACATCAGGCCAACGGGCCTTGGAAAGATCTTCTATGTAATTGACCTCCCTTGAACCTGTATCGAGGTGATTTAGTGCGCAACACCCGAGATGCCTTGGGATCTTCATGTAATTTTCCATGCTTGAGGTAGTCAGTGATCTCATTTCTCCAGTCCTAGACCAAATTGGTCGCGTTTACCTTGTAATAACTATCTGCATCCAGTACCGAGTGCATAAGTTGTACGATCGTACCGGAGTCTGATCCCTTCATCTCTATGAATGAAACCAGATTGTCTAGTGTGTCAGCTTCTACATACTCTTCCCTCGGGATGTGCGTAATTGACCATTCCTTGAACGGAGCAAGAAGATCCTGGACTTTCACTACATACAGTTGCATGCGTTCCTCTTTGGCTTCAAAGATCCCATAGACCTGATTTACTACCAATTGGGAGTCGCATTTGATCTTTATGACCTCGGAGTCCAGTCCCTGGGCTAGTTCGAGTCCTACAATTAAAGCTTTATACCCTGCTTCATTGTTAGTCAGAGGAACAGTTCATATGGCCTGCCTTAGGGTTTCTCCCGAGGGTGTGGTTAACACTATATTGAGCCCTGACCCTTCACATTAGAAGCTCCGTCAGCGAACAAGGTCCAAACTCTTGATGTCGATTCGGACACAATCACTGCTTCTTTAATAGCCAAAAGCAACAGTCCCGGATTAAAATCAGCCACACATTCAGCCAAAACTTGTGACTTAATAGCAGTCCTAGGTTTATATTCTATGTCAAATTCACTCATTTAGAAGTCCCACTTGGCCAACCTACTTGAAAGTTCAGGTTTGTGAAGAATATTTTGCATGGGAAAAGTGGTCACCACGGCTTTCGGGTGACATTGGAAATAAGGCCTCAGATTTTTAGCGGCTACTACGAGATCTAAGGCCAATTTTTTTTGATCTAGGTAGCGAGTTTCTGCTCCCGTTAAAAATGTACTAACATAATAAATAGGAGGTTGCATACCTTCGTCCTCACAGACTAAAACGACACTTATTGCTACCTCTGAGATCACTAAGTAGGTCAATAATTGTTCACCTTCCTCCAGTTTTGACAATAATGGAGGACTTGACAAATAATTTTTCAAATCCTTCAAAACCTGCTGACATTCCAGAGTCCATTCGAAGTTAGTATTCTTTTTGAGCAATAAAAAGAAATGATGGCATTTTCTGAAGACCGGGAAATGAATCTGCTCAAAGCGGCCAATCTTCTATCAACATTTGAACCTCTTTCGTGCTTGATAGCTGTTCCGGGATGTCTTCGATGGCTTTCATTTTATCGGGGTTAACCTCAATCCCTCTTTGTGACACCAGGAATCCCATGAACTTATTGGAGATGACCCCGAATGCACATTTCTTGGTGTTAAGCTTCATGTTATGCTTCTGGTACCTAGAAGTATCTTGGTACCTGATAGGGTTTTGACGACTCTTCCCCCTGGTTGACTTCGCTTGGCTCGGGAGAAAGCACCGGTTCCTGTAATTGCTATGCTGCATGCTCCTTCCCATCTACTGGAAACTGCGATTGCATCCATCTCCCTTGCCGTTAGTTTCCTGTTATTTGTTTATTTCCCTCGGGAGTTGGGAACTTCAACAATTGATGATATGTTGACGTTACGACCTTCATCTCATGCAACGATGGCCTCCCCATGATAATATTGTAACCCATATTGATGTACACTACCTAAAAAAGGTTCACCTTCATCACCCCCTCGGTATGCATGGGCAGCATGATCTCTCCTCGGGTTGTCATGCTCGCCAAATTATACCTGGCGAGGAGTTTTGTGGCCAGAATGATACTTTCGGTTAGCTTGGCTTGTTCCAGCACTCTCCATTGGATAATATTGTCTGAACTTCTTGGGTCTACCAAAACACCTTTAATTGTAAAATCTAAGACATTTAAAGAGATTACCAAGGCATCGTTGTGCGACAGTAGCAATCAATCTGCATCTTCCTCTATGAAAGTAATGTCGTCCTCAGCGACTTCTCGGAGTCTCTTACTGTGGGTTACTGACACCTTCGTCTTTTTTGGCCTCGAAAATGCCATACCATTAATCTCGTTCCCCCCAAAAATCATATGGATCGTCAAATATGGAGGATATTTTCCTACTTTTGAGGGTTCCGCGTTATCATAATTGCATCCACAATTGTCTTTAGCTCGGTCACTTAAAAACTCTCTAAGATGGCTATTTTTCAGCCACAACCACGTCTCCACCTTCTCGTGGAAATGCCGATAGTCCTCATACGGTGACCGTTGGTCCTATGGTATTTGGACCACAAATAAGGATCAAACTAACAAGGATCGGATCTCACCGGCTTCAGGAATTGTGCTTCCTTAATGTTCCTCATTGCAGATACTAGCTCCACTATGATGATGTTGAAGTTATATTCAGAAAGCCTGGGATAGGAGGAGTCCCCGACATCTCCTTGTCCTGCAGTGTTCTATTATTTCGGCCACGATTAGCTCTCCTTTTGGTTGCGAACCTATCCTTCGAACGGAAACATCTACCACATCCTTCATCCCGTTAGTAGGGCAAAAACTGACCTCTTGAAGACCATCGATCTGTGTAGAAATCATTTTTTGAATTATCTTTATTCTTTTCTCAGTTCGACCCTTGGTCGATGTCGGGAAGCCGAGCTGATCATCTTTAATTCTTATCTTTGACTTGTACCGGTTGTGCATATCTGCCCATGTTGTTGCTGGAACTCAAGCAAACTTTCTTTCAATTTCTGGGAAGCGTCGGAACTTCTCGTATTCAGATCTTTAGTGAATGTTTTAGCTTCTCATTTGTCCGGTACTGCTGGTAGTAGCATCCTTTCCTTCTGGAATTTGGTCACAAAATCCGACAGTAATTCGGACTCTCCTTGTGCAGTCCTAAAGATGTCGTCTATCGGGCCTTTACCTTTCTGGCCTCGGCATGAGCCTTGATGAAAGAACCCACGAGCATCTCGACCGAATATATTGAGTGGTCGGGCAAGAGTTAATACCATGTCAGGTCCCCCTTCATTAGGGTCTCCCCAAATTTCTTCAGCAAGACTGACTCAATCTCGTGCGAAGCTAAATCATTTCCCTTCACCGTCATTGTATAGGTGGCAATATGCTCCTGAGGACCTGAAGTGCCATCATATTTCCGCACGTCTGGAATTTTTAACCGCTTCGGGATCAACTCTAGTGCCTCGCTTGGTATGAATGGTAACTGGGTATATTTATTTGAATCTTGTCCTTTCAACACTGGTGGTGCGCCTGGACTATGATCCATTCAGGCGTTTATTTCCCTAAAAACCCGCATGATCTCGATTTTAAAAGGATCATTCTCATTGTTGTTGTCGGATCCGCTTCTATTCCCTCCGGCCTTGTCTAAGCCGACGTCACCTCTCGGGGTGTTGTTGTCGACCCTTTACGTTGTTTGATTTGTGGGAGGACTGGGTGGAACTGGACCTCGTCCATTAGCATTTTTGAAAACACCCGACAACGCCTGCTTTAACTCCGTCATGAAATGATCCTATCATGAGAGGTGGACCATAGTGGCTTTTTGTTGCTCTCTCAGGATCCTTACTATTTCAACGATGTACTCATCTTCAACATCATCAGGAGTTGTCTCTCGAACATGCCATGGATATTGCCCGCCATGGACTGGAGTGGCCTAATCCCCCTCATTGCGGTTATCAGTGATTGAATTTTTGTTGTGAGAATGATTTACATGGGCCTCAACGTGTGTGATGATCACTCCCAACTATGCCTTATAAAAAGGACTAAGCAGACGCTATAAGAAGAATCCGATTTAAGAGTCCGAAGTCGAATTCTACAGGAAACTAACCTATTTGCTACAACTTTTCAGTATCACTAAAGATAAGCTCAGACAACTTTCAGAGTTCAGGATTTGATTTGCGAATTAACAAAAATTACTTAACTAAGAAGAAATGACAATAAAAACCATCAACTAGCAAGAATGAGGTAAGAATGAGGTTGAATCAAAGATAAAACGATCTCAGGTTTTGTGACTTCCCCAATTGCCCGATTAATTCTTGACACGTTAGCTATAATTTCGATGCAACACTCTCTAAAGATGATGAGTTCTTGTTTACCGCAATTATCTCTCGATCAATTATGATAATTTACTTGAAGTATTCTCTCTAACTTCTAGCTGGCAATTCGTACAACTCATAAATATCGCACCAAAGCTTCATTATCTCTAATCCCGCTTTTAAAGTCAAGTAATTAATCTCTTAACTTACTCAAAAGTGGTGTTGTTCAACAAAAATATAATCAATTATTCTCTCTGAATCAATACAATATAACTAGACATGATTAATCAAGGTCCCTTCAATTAACCATAGGAGACACATAGTTGAAAAATAAAAGAGTAAAAGCAGCTCAATTTGATCAAAACGCAATCAAGACTTCATTCAAAAATTGGTTTCATTAACCTTAGATGATAGGTTTCTACTCATAACTGTGTAAATAATTATAGTAATATCTAAAAGTATTGAACTACAAATTAAAGAAAAGTGGAGAGAAAAATTCGAGTGATTCGTGCTTCCAAAGTGTTTTGTAGCCTCTTGCCTCTCTAATGACGTCTAACCCTTTAAAAACTAACTTTAAGAGGTATTTATAGGGTTGGAGCCAAAGTCTACTTGTCCAAAAATAGTGAAGAAATAAAATTGGCTCGGATGGCAACGTCGGCACGAGGCACTATCATAGGCACCAACATTTCTGCGTGAGGCACTCTCAGGGGCTCCAATGTTTCTGCGCATGGCTCTGTCATAGGTGCCAATGACAGTGTCCTAGATAAGGCCTTGCACTGTCCATGGACATGAGATTTCATTGCCTTGCACACCTTCTTTTATTACTCCATTTTGTAGCTCTGAGGTACTATTTGTGCAACTTCTCCAATTCATGCCCAAGCATTCCTACACGTGAAATAAGCTCTATTAAGCTCAATTGCCTCAAAAGTTAGCATCCAAATAACAAGCAAGTAGGGTAATTAATGGCCAAATATATGAAATTAAGCACGACATCAACACCCCACACTTAAATGTTGTTTTCCCTCGAGCTAAACAACCAAAGACTTCCTCTTCAAGGACCCAACAAGCCACACATTCGCAACACGCTACACCTAATTCCATGGTTGATAACATATGCGGTCAAAATAAACTTCCCATACTCATGCCAAATTTTAAAACATCCAACTCATGAACCACATGATTATAACAATCCTAGCTTTGAAAAGTAACTCAATGTCGCAATGCACTCGAGGCTTGAATACTTAATATAACAGAGAGGTCTAATAATGTTACTTATCCTTTGTGAAATCATGTGCCCTCACAATAAAACAAAGAGTAAGAAGTCCACACATCCAAATCACATGATCGGATATATTTTAAGGACTCACACATATGAAGAAAAATCACTCACTTTCTCAAAGAATTCACATGCACGCAAAATGTACCATAGGTTTGCCCATTATGTAAACCTCTATGTAGGCCCGCTCGGACCGAAATCAACTAGGGCTTTATTTTGATTGTAATGTGGGCTAAGAGACGAGTAGGATATATTTAGGATATATTGTCTAACCCTCCTAAGCACTTTAACACATCACGTATTCAACTTTAGGCACAACATTCATTTAATCCACTCCAATCATTACAAGATAGCTCACTGTTGATACCCAATTTTGCCCTCATATTTTTTAAATAAGTATGTATTCTTTCAAAATGTCATTTTGCGTCATTACTTAATTTACAAGATTTATAAAAATATTTTCTATAATTTTCCATAATGTTTAGAGCTTTAAAATCGATTTCTTTGCATTTAAGTTACTTGATTATTTATTAATTATCTCTTTAAATTATTTTGAGATGACTTAATCATCCAAATTTATTATTTACACACACATACATTTTTAAAATATTTTTACTTCATTTTATATAATTATATTTGTATTTTTGAGTTATTTACATAATTTTGTAATAATAGCCTATATTTTATAAATAATTGCATTTATTATATTATTTATGGCAAAGTAGCATTTTAAATTATTATATGTTGAGTTATTATTTTCAAATATTTTTTACAACATTAATATTATTTTTACCATTTATTAGGCATTTTAATAATTTATCTTTAATTAATTTTAGAGGGTTTCAAGAGGTGGCCCTAAACATGCCAATTTTTCAGACCAAATTTGGCCGAAATCATTAGCCCAACCCCCCAGCCCAATCCAAACGACCCTTGTGACCAACCGAGTCGCGACCCATCTAAATGACCCGCCCTGCTCCCTCTTCTATCTTGGTCGTTGATCTCAAATGATCAACGACCCCTAATAAACTAGACCCTTTCCTTATATCCTCTCACCCAAATCCTAATCCCATTTTCACACTTCAGCCGCCTCGATATGCTCTCAAACCCTCCCTTCACTTCACAAACCCTAGCCGCCTCCCTAAATCTTCTCTGAATCCAATCAAATCATGGATTCTTTCTGTGATTCTCTTACCTTTTTTGCATTTCCTCATTGCTAATTACAAAATTATGGTGTTACTTAGTATTTGCCTCACTTTTGGCAAATACCAGTCTTCGAATCAAGGGAAATCGGCTTCAACCTTCGAGATTTGGACGATACGCTGTCTATATGCATCACGAAAGGTCATATGGGTTTGATTTACAAATATCCTCAACCAATTATTGATATCTGGTCAAATTAGGGTTTGCCTGATTCTTTTTCCTAATTTATTTCTTAAACGATTAAACATGCTCTCCCTTCCTTATTTATGTTTGATTTACTGTGTTTCCTTGTTTAGATGCTTGATTTTGACTGCTATATAAACCCTTCCCAATTTCCCCTTTGGACAGACTCTAATCGCTAAAAACTATTACTGTCTTTCTTATTCTTTCTTGTCTTACGCTATTCTGAGGCTCAATTTTTTGGCCGGCTGAAATCAAAGGCCATCAGAATTAAATTCTCGAACTGTTCTCAGTGTGAGCACTGCCCGAGGTTCATTTGAAACCCTTGGGAACTCTGACACACTAAGATTCCTGGGTTTTACCGTTCGTTTGCTATTAACACTGAAGTGTTGCTGAAATCACTCTTCTTGTTTACTTGTTCTTCTGTAATTGGTAATGTATCTATGACTCTTGCAATTTCATTTTCTTTCTATTCATGTTCTGCATATCTATGTCTCTAGGAGTTTGTATGAGTCAACATGCCATTATATGTTTTGAAGTTCTTGTTAAGGCTCTATGCCTTTTAGTAGTTTAGCCTGCTTATTTTGATTCTGCCTTCTTAGGCATGCCTGCTAATGCCTATGCTCGAATGCTTGTTACTGTTATTTATTCTAATTTTAGTTTCTTGCCTTGTTCTATCTATCATGATAACTAACTCATGCTCAAAATGTGTTCTAATTCATGTTGAGACATTCGTGCCCAACCTATTATCTTTATGGAATTCTCCTGTTAGCCATGATCATTTCCCATGCTATTTGTAAATCTACTGATTTCTTGACTTGCTCAATCTTGTGTTCCCCAGTATCAATTCAGACCTTTAGAGTAGATACCATAACCAGGATTTTTCCCATATATGTGACCAACTAACATAAGGTTTGATGTTTGTCTGATGTGAAGGTGACATCTTTTGTTCACTACAAGTCTTCTGGTATTGTAATTGATATTCAACATGTTAAAATTTTCTCATTCTCGATTAAGTTCTGTTATGTTGCCTTCATTAAGCCTTAATGTTAGAACTTTTCATGTGAAGGCAATGCTACATTTGTTCTTATCTATGACTCTATAAGATTTTCTCATGCTTGAATCTTGTGTCTAAGGTTCTTTAGGATAATTCTAAATCAATTTACTTTTGAAACTCTTTCTTGGAATAGTTCACTATCCTCTGACGGTCAATTCTGTTACTTTAGCTTTGTTTCTAAAATGTAAGAATGAATCTGTTTTATGAACTTGTATGTATTTCATGTATCTTTGTCTATGTGTTTTGGTTGGAATTATTGTTAGCCTTAGGAGTTAAGTATGGAAGTTGTTATCAATTCCATGAGTATTTTGTCACTTGTAAGGCTGAATTGGGAATTCATTTGGTTAAGTAAGTTATTCATTTAGGCCTGGTATGTTGTGTCTGCTTCGGTACTGGAGGTCTAAAATGCAATGTTTGCATTTGAAGTTTGAGCCCGCTATCCGTTTGAAGTTCTGAGCATATTGGAAGGCCCAGATGTGTTACTGGGTTATTCTATATTTGTAATTGGTATGGAGCTTTGTTCAATATGGTCTGTAATAACCTGTAAAACTGAATAATGGAGAATTAGCGAAATTGGGAAAACAAGTATTCTCATATTTGCATGAAAAGGTAGAAAACATGCCTATAGGGTTTGTGTGTGATATTTACTATTTCGTTCAGCATGCCTTGTTTGCTATTTCGTTTGGTATGATGCACACTAATAAAAATCATGCCTATAGGAATCATGCACACCTCACTTGTACACTGTTCAAACACGTTAGTCGAATTATTTACCATACTCATTTCTATGTTACTACTGTACATTTAGACAACATGCCTAAAGGATGTATACCATATGCTTTATTGACCTAGATACCATGCCTATAGGACTTCAAATAACTAATTAGTCAATTGTTTCTATTACTTTTAAGTGTACTGCCTATCTAGAAATTATGACTATAGGATTCTAATCTTTTAATTGACTATTTTCATTATTTTCATTACACTGCCCTGCCTAGATGACAAGGAATAAACTGTTATAAAACCAAGCCTAATTGTCAATCGTTAGAAAACCTGCCCATAGGATGTTTTTCAACGACTCACTGCCCATTTACACAAACGTTTAGATATCATGTCTATAGGACTTGCAAAACTCTAATTTTCCTATACGTTAGTCCAAAAATTATAGCACTGCCTATATAATACTGGAATCCAGAATCACATAGAAATTATGCCTATAGGACTCGGTGATTCCAACACGTCTTAATGCCATATATTTCCTAACCAGAAATCTGTCTGCGTGCTTTTCCTTCTTTTGTGTGGAGGTTACTTGAGACCCTTTTATTGCAATTACGTGAAGTCCTATCTGTTTTGATTGTCGCCTAGTTTTATCATTTTGAGCAACATATTTGATGTAGAACTTCCAAATATTAGGTCCAAAGCCTCTTGGACCCTAGACATAGGATAGGTAACGCACACATAGGCCACAACTTATAATTGAATTAGAACGCTTTTAAGTAAACAACTTCAACATAGTAATCGGGTAGCAGGAGATGATAAGTCTGTGCCTGCTGAATAATATGAGCAACTCCTACCTAAAGGAAGTTGCAAAGTATTATTTATGTTGCACGGGGTGATCCTTTAGGCTAAAAACCTTAGGACCTCCATTTCCTTATACGCTTGCTAAAAGGATTTAGTCATTAACCATAGAACGACACAGTTGTAATCCTTTTGATTTTTAGAACCTGTATCAATTATTCATATAGTTTAATGATGATTTTCCTTACACTGGTTTACGTCATAATAGGACTTTAAACTTTCATATATTTCTTTACTTATATGCTCGCCTAGTTTAATCCTATAATCCACATAGTGCAAAATTCGGTCGGGAACCACAATTGTGGACCTCGAAGAGTGCCTAACACCTTCTCTTTGAGGTAATCTGAGCCCTTACCCGATCTTTAGTGGAGTTGACTAGTCAAACAGAGTTATTTGAAAGTAGGTGCCCTAACGCACCTTAAAATCGTTAGGTGGAAACTCTTTCTCTTAATACCCATTTAAAAGAGTTGCCACATATCGAAACCGCTTTCGTGAGAAAACGGGCAGCGACACTCATCCCATAATAATTTTCTTCTTCTTTACGCACTGCTTCAGATCACATCTAGTAGCAAAAATAAGATACCTTTATTTATTCATTTATTCTCTTTTTTTTTTCTTTTGTATTTTTTCCTTGCCGCTAATGCATTTTATTTATAGCACAAGTGCACTTTTCTTCTTTCTAATTGTTCCACTCAGAATCTACCCCAAGTTTCCTCATTACTTCTTTCTAGCTCTCTCTTTACAATTAAAGTACTTTAAGAGGTCTAAGGATCAAAATGATTCAACTAAGAATAAACAGGGATAGGCTTGCAATGCAGGTGCAAAAAGAAAGGCTTATATGCTCAAAAGGGGTAACTAGGGATGATTTTATTCGTGATAGGCAACAATGCTCAAAAATATCAAAGAAAGCCTAACATCGCTTTTCAAACCGAGCAACACCTAGGATTTCGATTCAATTCACATTCCGGGCAAGTTCTAGACTCAAATGCAATAACATAGACTATGCAAAGAACTCACTTCATACATGGAAAATGACTCCCTAAAGATGGTTTCGTTCGGACTCTCAATCAAACAAGTATTCACAATGTCAAGAGATATATTAAGCATAAAGAACAAAGTGAACACAAGTCAAGCAACCGAGACATAGGAGTTATACCACATGCTATTCATTTTTACCAAGGCATCATCATATATTTTGTCACGACCCAAATTCTATTCTAGGTCGCGATGACGCCCAATACCGAAGTTAGGCAAGCCAACACTATTTATCAAGTGAGTCCCATTTATTTTATTAAAAATCTTTCCAACAATATCTTAATTTAAATTACTAAACATTCTAAAATAGAAAATGATGAAGGCAAATTAGATTGCAATGATCAAAAGAAGTCAAGTTCAAATAACTACATCCCCAAAAAGAATAGTCTACAAATGTGTGTGCCAGGAAATAGTGTCACAAGTATATGGGCATCTAGTAGAAGGAACAAAAGAATACATATACTCTACTGTATGAAATAGAATAGACAGAATAAGCAAAATAAAAGACTCCAACGCGCAACTGAACGGCATCAGGATAAGCAGCTCACCGTGGAATCTCTGCCTCAATATCAAGAACGCGCTTCGGACTGGTAACCAGATGCACCTGCCTCAGAACCTGTACAATTAAGTACAGAAGCGTAGCATGAGTACATAAACATTATGTACCCAGTAAGTATCCAGTCTAACCTCGAAGAAGTAGTGACGAGGGGTCGACTTGACACTTACTAGGGGATAAACAATATAATTAAGCATGTGATTGGACATGGATATCATGGATAAATAGCAAAAATAACAAGAAATAACAAGCTTTTACATAAATACAGATATACGTAAATTCTTATCATTTCAGTTGACAATTTTTGTTCTAAGGCATTTTAAACAATTCAAGTCGCAGTAGTGCCAAGCAAATAACATGCGCAGACAATACCGTGGGCGTACGAACCGATCCAACATAATAATAACATGTGCACTGCCGGAGGGTCAAACGACGCGAACCATGGATGCATCTATTACCCCACTCACATATCATACATGCGACGAGGTCAATACAATTAAGTTCATCAAGCAAACCAAGAATTTATCAAGAAAACAAATACTCAAGAAATGTCAACTTCCCTTTTATGGTCAAGAATATATTGTTCAATCTATTAGGATTTATTTACCAAATTGATATGATCTAATCAAGTTGAATTTACAATAAAGTTTCAAGTATAACAAGTAAGCATGCTTTTGGGTCCTAGGCTACCCGGACTTAGCATGATTGTAGCTACGCACGGACTCTCATCACCTCGTGCGTACGTATCCCCCACAAATAGTAGAACATAATTAATTACTTCACCTATGGGGACAATTCCCTCTTACAAGGTTAGAAAAAAGACTTACCTCGTTTCGAGCCTATTTCCAACTCAAGAATGCTCTCAAACCCTCAAACCAGAGCCGCACAATCAGAAACTATTCAAATAGCATAAAAATCAATCATTATAGGCTTACAAGTTCATATTCTAGCTATTAAAGTGATTATCCAACCCCAAATGCAAGATTCCTAAAATTCACCCCCGGGCCCACGTGCTCGGATTCCAGAAATTCTTAAGGGAAGTTGTTACCCATAACCTAAGGATCGATAATATATGATTTTACTAGATTCCATAACTAATTTCGTGGTTAAATCTTATTTTTATCAAAACCCTAGGTTTTACTCTAAACCCATAATTTTCACTAATCTTTATGTGTTAATACACCCAAAAACCAAGTATTAAACTCACATTAAGTAGGAATAACTTACCTCACAATGTTAAGTTGAAATCCCCCTTTGGAAGCACCTAAATCGCCCAATGCAATAAATGACCTCAAATATTCCTAAATCCCATTTTTAAAATAACCTTACTACCTCCAGTCCTTTCGCACCTGCGGCGTGTGAACCACACCTGCGGCCTCACTTCTGCGGACCATCGTCCACATCTGCGGAAAGAGGAAGGGCTGGCAAGGATCGCACCCGCAAAAGGGTGCCCGCACCTACGGTACCGCTTCTTTGGAAAAGGACCGCTTCTACGAAACCTGGGCATCCTCTCTATGGCCACATCTGCAAGGGGTCGACCGCTTCTGCGGTCTCGCACCTACGGCTGGCCAATCGCAGGTGCGGTTGCACCTGAACTTGTGCACCAGCAGCTCATTTTGAGCGTGGACTCGCCTCACCTCGCGCGACGTTCGAATGGCATCCGGGGCCCCCGAGGCCCCGTCCAAACATACCAGCAAGGTCTAAATCATAAAACAGACTTGCTTGAACCTTCAGATCGCCCGAAACAACATCAAAACTAAGAATCACATCCTAAAACCAATTAAATCAAACTTATGAACATTGACTTCTTAAATCTACTTCTAACACGTTGAGACGTACTTATACTACTCAGAATGATACTAAATTTTGCGTGCAAGTCTTAAATGACATTACGGAACTATTCCCGATCTCGTAATTCCGTTTGAACCTCGATATCATCAAAACACATTCCAAACCTCAATTATAGAACTTCAAGAATCTTATTTCTCTATTTGGCGTTGAAACGCTCCCGGGTCATTTAAACCACGTTTCGAACGTACACCCAAGTGCGAAATCATCATATGAACCTATTGGAACCTTCAAATCCCGATTCCGAGGTCGTTTACTCAAAATATTGACCCAAGTCAAACTTGGCCTTTTAGGCCAACCTTAAGGAACCAAGTGTTTCAATTCCAACCTAAACCTTTCCAAATCCCGAGCCAACCACTCTCGCAAGTCATAAATCAATAAAAGAAAGTATAGGAAGTCTCATTTAGGGGTACGCGATTCTAGAAAGCAAAATGACCGACTGAGTCATTGCATTCTCCACCTCTTAAATAAACGTTCGTCCTCAAACGGGTCTAGAATCATACCTGGAGTGCTGAACAAGTGTGGATATTTGCTCCGTATGTCCTCCTCGGACTCCCAAGTTTCCTTCTCGACTGGTTGGCCCCTCCATTGGACCTTCACGGTGAAAACCCTCTTAGACCTCAATTGGCGCTCCTGACTATCAATAATAGCTATTGGTTCCTCATCGTAGCCCAAGCTCTCATCTAGATGAATGGTACTGAAGTCTAACATATGAGACAAGTCGGCGTGGTACCTTTGGAGCATAGATACATGTAAAACTGGATGAATACCCCATAATCTAGGAGGCAGATCAAGCTTAAGCAACCTCCCCAACTCGCCTCAACACCTCAAATGGACCTATAAACCTTGGGCTCAACTTTCCCTTCTTCTCGAACCTCATAAGCCCTTCATCGGCGAGACTTTCAAGAGAACCTTCTCGCTGACCATGAATGATACATCACGCACCTTTTGATCCGCGTAACTCTTCTATCTGGACTGAGCCGTGCGAAGTCTCTCCTGAATCAACCTTACCTTTTCCAAGGCATCATTTACCAAATTAGTACCGTATAACTTAGCCTCGCCAGGCTCAAACGAAGCGATGGGAGAACGGCATCGCCGACCATATAAAGCCTCAAATGGGGCCATCTCAATGCTAGGTTGATAGCTATTGTTGTAAGAAAGCTCGGCTAAGGGCAAGAAATGATCTCACTGCCCTCCAAAGTCAATCATGCATGATCCGAGCATTTCCTCCAATATCTGAACTATCCGCTCCGACTGCCCATCGGTATGAGGATGAAATGCTGGGTTGGGCTCTACACGGGTGCCCAAATCACTTTGTACGGCTCTCCAGAAACACGAGGTGAACTGAGGACGTCTATCTGATATGATGGACACAGGCACACCGTGCAACCAAAATATCTCCCGAATGTAGATATGGGCCAACCTCTCTGAAGTATAAGTAGTGCCTACTGAAATGAAGTTTCTCGACTTGGTCAACCTGTCTACAATAATCCAAACCGCATCAAACTTCCACAAAGTCCGTGGCAACCCAACTACGAAGTCCATAGTAATGCGCTCCGATTTCCACTCAGGTTTAGGCATGTGTTGGAGTAGGCCTCCTGGCCTCTGGTGCTCATACTTAACCTGTCGGCAATTTATACATCTAGCCACATACTCCACTATGTATTTCTTTATCTGCCGCCACCAATAGTGCTGCCTCAGGTCACGATACATCTTCATAGCACCGGGAGGAATAGAATACCGTGAATTGTGTGCCTCCCCTAGAATCCTCTCCCTCAGGCCATCAACATTAGGAACACATAGGCGACCCTGAAGTCGCAGAACACCATCCTAGCCAATAGAAACCTCCTTGGCACCACCTTGTAGCACCGTCTCCCTGAGAACTTCCAAATGCGGATCATCTAACTGTCGAGCCTTGATCTGACCCAATAATGAAGACTGAGCGATAACACATGCAAGAACTCGACTGGGCTCCGAAATGTCCAGCCTCACAAGTTTGTTAGCCAAGGACTGGATGTCTCAAGCTAGTGGCCTCTCCTCCGCCAAAATAAATGCCAAGCTACCCATACTCTCTGCCTTCCTGCTTAAGGCATCTGCAACTACATTCACCTTGCCCGGATGATAAAGAATAGTGATGTCATAGTCCTTCAGCAACTCAAGCCATCTACGCTGCCTCAAATTAAAATCCCTCTGCTTGAACAAGTGTTGCAAACTGTGGTGGTCTGTATAAACCTCACAAGACACTCCATACAAGTAATGCCTCCAAATCTTAAGAGCATGAACAATCACTGCCAACTCCTAATCGTGCACGGGGTAGTTCTTCTCATGAACCTTCAGTGACGTGACGTATATGCAATAACGCGTCCCTCCTACATCAATACACATCCCAAGACAATGCGCGAAGTGTCGCAATAAACTGTATGCATCCCCGAACTGGAAGGCAGCTAGCACTGGTGCTGTGGTCAAAGCTGTCTTGAGCTTCTGAAAGCTCGCACACTCGTCGAACCATCAAAACGGGGCACCCTTCTGGGTCAACCTAGTTAGAGGGGTTGTAATGGATGAAAATCCCTCCACAAACCGACGATAATAACCTGCCAATCCCAAGAAACTCTTGATCTCGGTCGCTGAAGTAGGGCGTGGACAACTCTGAACTGCCTCAATCTTCTTGGGATCTACCTTGATACCTTCTCCGGATACCAAATGCCCCAAGAATTCCACAGAATCTAACCAAAACTCACACTTGGAGAACTTTTCATACAACTTTTGTTCCCGCAAGGTCTGAAGCAATACTCTCAAATGCTACTCGTGCTCCCCCAGACTACGTGAGTAGATCAAGATGTCATCAATGAAGACAATAACAAAAGAATCAATATAAGGCCTGAACACCCTATTAATCAAATCCATAAACGTTTTTAGGGCATTAATCAAGCCAAAGGACATCATAAGTCATAAATCAATAAAAGCAAATACGGGAAGTCTCATTTAGAGGTACGGGGTTCTAGAAAGTAAAACGACTGGTCGGTTCGTTACATATTTAAAGCTAATGGAAGGTGAAACGCATGCCATAATCTAAGTATTCAACTATCAAACAAGTTAAAAATTGCAAATCACATCAATTCTTCTCCTTTATTTCCTACATACTACTCCAAAAAAAAATTAAAACTACTACTATAACGACCTGGTCGGTCGTTTTGAGAGTTAGCCCTCCGATCCTCTAATAACTGCTTCTCCCATGTCTTTTTATGTTATTGAAACTTTTCGGAGCATTGAGTGATGAAATCCGGAGTGATTTTGGACACATAGTCCTTAAATGTGGATTTTAGCCTTTGAAATCAGGCAGTAGCTAGAGCTGTGAGAAGACGGATCCGGAACGAAATTTTGTTGACTCCATTAGCTCCGTTGGGTGATTTCAGGTTTAGGAGCATGTTCGAAATGTATTTTTGAGGTCGGTTGTAGATTTAGGCTTGAATTGGCGAAAGTTAGAATTTCGGTGATTTCGGCCGATGGGTGAAATTTTGATATCGGACTCAGAATGGAATTCCGAAAGCGACAACAGGTTTGTAATGCCATTTATGACATGTGTGCAAAATTTGAGGTCATTCGGATGAGTTTTGACGTGTTTCGACATCAGAGGTGAATTCAAGAAATTTCATAAGTTCTTGGGCTTGAATCTATGCATAATTGATGATTTTGATGTTATGAGATGTGTTTTTAAGGATAGAACAAGTTTGCACAAGGTATTAGGTTCAGTTGGTAGGTTTGGTTGAGGTCCCGGCGGCCTCGGGGTTGTTTCGTGTAACGACCCGACCGGTCGTTCTGTGAGATTTACCCTATTTCCCCTGTTTCTACATTTTTCATGTATCACTATCTTATTTTTGATGTATGGGTCAGTTGGTTTGGGTCCGGAGTGGTTACAATGAGTGTTTAGGCATTTAGCCTTTTAAAGTAGCCTAATAGTTGAGAAAGTCAACTGAGAGTTGACTTATTGGTAAATGACCTCGGAATACGGATTTTATGTCTCGAATAGCTTCGTTAGATGATTTGGGACTTAGGAGTGTGTTCGGAATATTTTTGTGATGTTCGGTGTAAAATTAGGCTTGAATTGGCGAAAGTTAGTTTTTGGCGATTTTCGATCGGCAGTGGAAAATAGACTGTCGAGGTCGGGATGGAATTCCGGAAGTTGGAACAGTTTTGTAATGTCATTTTGGATATGTCTGCAAAATTTCAGGCTAATCGGAGGTGTTTTGGTTGGTTTCGGTGTAGTTGGAAATTTTAGAAGTTTCAAAGTTCTTAGGCTTGAATTTAATGTAAATTTGGTGTTTTCGTATTGTTTTTGGTGTTCCGAAGACTCCACTAAGTTTGAATGATGTTATGGGATATGTTGGTATGTTTGGTTGGGGCCCCGATGGTTGACGAGAAGTTGGAGTGAATTTTTGGAAAATCTGCTGTGCTGGTTGCTGGTGTTTTCGCACCTGCGAAAGGGGAGTCGCAGGTGCGATCACGCAGGACCGGAAGGGGAAGTCGCAGGTGTGAAGTCTGTCTGTGTAGGAGAGGTCCGCAGGTGTGAGGATTTTGTCGCACCTGCGATGTCGCAGGTGCGATCACGCAGGACCCGACGGGGAAGTCGCAGGTGCGAAGTCTGGCTGTGTAGGAGAGGTCCGCAGGTGTGAGGATTTTGTCGCACCTGCGATGTCGCAGGTGCGATCACGCAGGACCCGACGGGGAAGTCGCAGGTGCGAAGTCTGGCTGTGTAGGAGAGGTCCGCAGGTGCGAGGAGTTTGTCGCACCCGCCATGTCGCAGGTGCGTAAGGGTGGTCGCAGGTGCGAGATTTTTGCCGTTAAGTTGGTTATCGTAGGTGCGCACCCTGGGACTGTAGATGCGACCAGTTGTCCGCAGGTGCGGAAATGACTGTGCAGAACAGTATAAAAGGACCCCCTCCGCGAAATTTATTAGTTTTTCATCAAATTGCATGCGGGAGGAGTCCATTGAAGGGGGTTTTGAGAGGGGATTTCCAGGTTCTTCAGCAACGGTGAGTTCTTTGATTTTTTAATCCCGTTCCTATGCTATTTTATTGAGATTAGGCTTAAAACTTTAAGGATTTGGGTAGGAAAAAGTTGGAAAAATGGGAAGAAGGAATTGGGATTTCTTTTGAGGTTTTGGAATGGCAATTGTGGTCCAATTTTAGTGTTCTTGGAAGGTGTATAATCGTGGGAGGACGATGGTTCTAATGATGTAAAAAAATTCGGATTTCGAGACGTGGGTCCGGGGCTCGGGTTTTGCCGAATTTTGAGATTTTTGTTTTATTTGATTATTTTCGATTGGGTTGTGTTCCTTGATTATATTTTAATGATGTTGAACTGATTTTGGCTAGATTCGGTGTAATCGGGAGCCAATTTGAGGGGCAAGTGCATTGCGGACTAGTGTCGCGTCCCGGTTGAGGTAAGCAATGGTCTTAAATATTGTCCTGAGGGTATGAAACCCCGGACTTAGTGTTCCTTACTGTTTCTAGAATGGCACACATGTCGGATGATAAGTATGTGGCGCGTACTGACTTCGGATTGGACTAGGTCTTCTCCGCGGCAACTAATGAGTTGCATATTTACTCAAAACCTTATGTTAATTATGTTCTAAAAGAATTGTGTAGCATTTGGACTGTGAGCCATGTTTAGGGCCTAGTGCCAATCTGTTTTAACCCCTTGGGGGCTATTTTACTGATATTCTCACTACTTTGAAACTATGATTTTACACTCAGTCTTTCTTGTGAAATTGTTGAAACTCCTATTTGATGATAACACTATTTATTGAAAGGAAATACTATTTTTTTTGGGTCGAGAACCCCGTTTTATTTATGGCCCGAGTGGCATGTTGAGAGTGTCTGACTGAGTGCGACAGAGGGCCAATGTTGTGAGGATATTTATGACATGAGACAGGCCGAGAGCCTGAGAGTGATTGATGCCATGATTTGGCTATTTATTTAACGCTTGGGGTGAAGGAGCCCCTCCGAAGTCGGAGTCTGTACACACCCCCAGTGAGCGCAGGTACCTATTGAGTGCGAGTGCCGAGTGATGATTGACTGTGAGGTGCTGAGTGGCTGATTATGAGTGACTATGAGGTGCTGAGTGACTGATTATGAGTTACTGTGAGGCATTCCCGAGGGGCTGATTATGATACATGTTTTTCCCAAGGGGCTACTGATGATTCCGCTACATTCATTCTGAGCTTATGAAATATGTTTTCCCGAGGGGCCTCTATATGATTTATTCCATTTTATACTAGACCTTCCAGTTGAAGTTGCTGAAAAATATACATTTTTAAAGGATTTTCGGAAGTTGATTTTAAGGCATGATGATTTCATACATCTATGTTATACTATTTGAAAGTAAGGATGTGCCTCCTGTGATTTGATGACATTGATTTCATATGTTCTTGCTGCTCAAACCTGATTTATTTTCATTACTACTGAGTTGGTGTACTCACATTACTCCCTACACCTCTATGTGCAGATTCAGGAGCAGACCTCGAGCATTAACCTTTATTCTCCGCAGCGGAGCCAGATTGCGAGATATAGAGGTAGCTGTCCAGCGTCCGCAACATCTCTGTTTTCCCTTGCTGTGTATTTATCTTTGCTTTGGAGATTTATATTATAATAAATATTTTGGATTATTTCACTAGATGCTCATGACACGTTGGCTCCGGATTTTGGGGATTGCAGTATTTTACTACCATGACTTTCTTTATTCAGTAGTCCTGTATATTTATGAAATACTCAGATTTCGGAAATGGGATTTTTTTTTTAAAATTGTGATCATGTATTATGTTGGCTAGCCTAGTTCCACGATAGGCGCCATCACAACCGTTTGGGATTTGGGGTCGTGACAGTTTGGTATCAGAGCCCTAGGTTACATAGGACTCAACGGTCATGAGAAGGTTTAGTAGAGTCTTGCGGATCGGTATGGAGACGTCTATACTTATCTTCGAGAGGCTGCCGAATTTTTAGGAATCATTCTATCTTTCTTGAACTCTTTCGTGCTGATCGATTGATTCTTGAAATCTGAACTTATGTTGTTTCATTCTCTCACAGATGGTGAGGACACGCTGCACCGATCATAGTGACCAGTCACCGGCTAGACCAGCGAGAGGTCGAGGCCACGGTCGAGGCCGTAGTAGAGGTAGGGGGCCAGCCCGCATAGCAGCCGGGGCAGTACCTCAGGATCCCCCTATCGATCATGGTCAGGGTTCCACCGATGGTGTCCCAACGGGATAGGCTCAGGCACCAGCAGTTCCTATGGTTATTCCGGGTCTTCAGGAGGCCCTAACTCAGATATTGAAAGTATGCACCAGTTTGGCTCAGGCATTCGCCATGTCTTCTTCTGCCACTACAGCTCAGGCCGGGGGAGGCAATCAGACTCCAGCTTCCCGGGCACCTAATTTGGCTGCACAGGGTATTCAGGCACCGGGGCATCCCCAGCTCAGCCAGCTGCTCCAGTTCAGGATTATGTGGTCCCTGCTATGCTTGAGAACGAGCAGCGCAGGTTGGAGAGATTCAGCAGATTTCAGCCTCCGACCTTTAGCGGTACAGAGGGCGAGGATGCCCAGGGATTTCTAGATAGGTGCCAGAGGATACTGCACACCGCGGGTATTTTGGAGACTAGTGGGGTCTCATTTGCTACATTTCAGTTTGCGGGTGCTGCCTTTACATGGTGGGAGTCGCTCGAGAGGCGTAGACCGGTTGGTTCAGCACCTCTCACCTGGCGGCAGTTCTCCACTATCTTCTTGGAGAAGTATGTTCCTCAGTCCCACAGAGAGGAGCAGCACAGGCAGTTCAAGCAGCTGCGCCAGGGAGAGTTATCCGTTACTCAGTACGAGAGGAGGTTCTCCGAGTTGTCTAGGTATGCTTCTGAGATTGTCCCTACTGATAGGGAGAGGGTGAGGAAGTTTGTGGATGGTCTTTCTTATCATCTTCGGTTTCTTATGACTTGGGAGAGGGTATCGAGTGCTTCATTCGAGCAGGTTATTGATATAGCTCGAGATATTGAGTTTTTTCGCTGCCAGGAGCGGGAGGAGAGGGAGGCCAAGAGGCCTCGTGGTTCGGACAATTACAGTGGTGCTCCGTTCAGGGGATAGTTTCAGAAGGGTAGGGGTCGTCCATTCAGGACTCCTCAGTCAGTCCACCCAGCTTATAGTGGTGCATCTTCGGGGCATGGTCCCCGTGGTTCTCAGTCAGGCCGTACTTCTTTCGGTTCCCTCCCAGCTCAGAGTGCACTTCGAGCACCTCCAGTTCAGGGTTCTTCTATGCATGAGTCTACCAATGGCCGTTCAGGTGCTAGGGGATTCTATCAGTCCCCACCTCCAGCTCCGGGGAGTTGCTTTGAGTGTGGAGAGTTCGGGCACGTGTGGAGGCAGTTCCCCCGCTATTTCTGTGGGTCTTCTCAGCAGAGGGGCTAGCCCTCGACTTCAGCTCCAGTTACTTCACCACCCGCCCAGGCAGCCAGGGGTGGTGGTCAGTCAGCCAGAGGCCGCCTTAGAGGGGGAGGTCGAGTAGGGGGAGGTCAGGCTCGTATGTATGCATTTCCAGCCAGGCCGGATGCTATGGCCTCAGATGCCGTGATTGCAGGTATTGTTTCAGTCTGTTGCCGTGATGCCTTGGCTTTATTTGACCCTAGTTCCACATATTTCTATGTTTCTTCATATTTTTGTCGGTTTTCTGGATATGCCCCGTCAGTCTCTAGTCACCTCTGTTCATGTGTTGACTCCGGTAGGCGATACTGTTGTTGTGGACCGTGTGTATCGGTCGTGCACTATATCTATTGGGGGTCTGGAGACATGAGTGGACCTACTGTTACTCAGCATGGTCGATTTTGACGTGATTTTGGGCATGGATTGGTTATCTCCATGCCATGCTGTTCTTGATTGTCACGCTAAGACCGTGACCTTAGCTATGCCAGGGTGTCCGAGGGTTGAGTGAAGAGGTTCTTCCGAGTATATGCCTAGCAGGGTGATTTCTTACCTGAAGGCTCGGCGCATGGTTGAAAAGGGGTGTTTATATTATTTGGCCTTTGTGAGGGATGTCGGTGGTGATACTCCCGCTATTGATTCAGTTCATGTGGTCCGTGATTTTCTGGATGTGTTTCCTGCAGACCTGCCAGGCATGCCACCTGACAAGGATATTGATTTTGGTATTGACCTGGTGCCAGGCACTCAGCCTATTTCTATTCCACCATATCATATGGCGCCAACGGAGCTAAAGGAATTGAAGGAGCAGCTTTAGGAGCTCCTGGATAAGGGGTTCATTCGACCTAGTGTGTCACCTTGGGGTGCACCGGTGTTGTTCGTTAAGAAGAAGGATGGGTCCATGCATATGTGTATTGACTATCGGCAATTGGATAGGGTTACAGTGAAGAACTGGTATCCCTTGCCCCGTATTGATGATTTGTTTGATCAGCTTCAGGGAGCTAGAGTGTTTTCCAAGATTTATTTGAGATCTGGGTACCATCAGTTGAGGATTTGGGATTCTGATATTCCGTAGACCGCTTTCATGACCAGGTATGGTCATTATGAGTTCTTGGTTATGTCGTTTGGGCTGACCAATGCCCCAGCTGCATTCATGCAATTGATGAACAATGTGTTTCAGCCTTATCTTGATTCCTTCGTCATTGTGTTCATTGATGACATCCTGGTTTATTCTCGTAGCCAGGAAGAGCATGCTCAACATTTGAGAGTTATGTTGCAGAGATTGAGGGAGGAGAAGCTTTATGCGAAATTCTCCAAGTGTGAGTTTTGGTTGGGATCAGTAGCTTTCTTGGGGCACGTGGTGTCTAGTGAGGGGATTCAGGTTGATCCGAAGAAGCTAAAGGCGGTGCAGAGTTGGCCCAGACCGTCCTCAGCTACAGAGATTAGGAGTTTCCTTGGTTTGGCAGGATATTACCGTCGCTTTGTGGAGGAATTCTCTTCGATTACTTCGCCTTTGACCAGATTGACCCAGAAGGGTGTCCTATTCAGATGATCTGACGAGTGTGAGGAGAGCTTTCAGAAGCTCAAGTCAGCATTGACTACAACTCCAGTATTAGTTTTGCCTGTTGGTTCGGGTTCTTACACAGTTTACTGTGATGCTTTTAGAGTTGGATTGGGAGCGGTATTGATGCAGGATGGTAGGGTGATTGCCTACACGTCCAGACAACTGAAGGTGCACGAGAAGAATTATCTAGTGCACGATCTTGAGTTAGCTACCATTGTCCATGCCTTGAAGATTTGGCGGCATTATTTATATGGAGTGCAGTGTGAATTTTCACTGATCATCGCAGTTTGAAGTATCTTTTGAGGCAGAAGGACTTGAATTTGTGTCAGAGGAGATGGTTGGATCTCCTCAAAGATTATGACTTCACTATCCTGTATCATTCGATGTAGTGACTGATGCCTTGAGTCATAGAGAAGAGAGTTTGGGGAGTTTATCTTACCTTCCAGTAGCAGAGCGGCCATTAGCTCTTGATGTTCAGGCCTTAGCAGGTCATTTGGTGAGATTGTATTTATCAGATCCCCCGCGAGTGTTGGTTTGTGTAGCCTCCAGGTCTTCTCTTTACGATCAGATTAGAGCACGCCAATATGATGATCCACATTTGCTTGTTCTTCAGGACAGGGTACGTCGCAGTGATGCCAGAGAGGTGGTTATTGGTGATGATGGGGTCATGAGGATGCAGGTCCGGATTTGCGTGCCCAACGTAGATGGGCTTCGAGATTTAATTCTAGCAGAGGCTCATAGTTCGCGGTACTCCATCCATCTGGGTGCCGCGAAGATGTATCAGGATTTGAGGCAGCATTATTGGTGGAGGAGAATGAAGAAGGATGTTTTGGAGTTTGTAGCTTGGTGTCTCAACTGTCAGCAGGTCAAGTATGAGCACCAGAGACCTAGTGGATTGCTTGAGAGATTTGATATTCCGGAGTGGAAGTGGGAGCGAATCACCATGGACTTCGTAGTTGGACTCCCACGGACTTCGAGGAGGTTTGATGCTATATGGGTTATTGTGGATCGGCTGACCAAGTCCGTGCACTTCCTTCCTGTTGGTACTACGTATTCATCGGTGAGGTTAGCTGAGATTTATATCAGGGAGATTGTCTGTTTGCATGGGGTTCTAGTTTCTATCATTTCCGATAGAGGCACTTAGTTCACATCTCAGTTTTGGAGGGCCGTGCAGAGAGAGTAGGTTACTCCGGTTGAGTTGAGCACAACGTTTCATCCTCAGACCGACGGGAAGTCGGAGCGTACCATTCAGATTTTGGAGGACATGTTGCGTGCTTGTGTGATTGACTTTGGTGGTTCATGGGATCAGTTTCTGCCACTAGCGGAGTTTGCATATAATAACAGCTATCAGTAGAGTATTCAGATGGCTCCATATGAGGCTTTGTATGGTAGGAGGTGTAGATATCCGGTTGGTTGGTTTGAGCCGAGAGAGGCTAGGCTATTGGGCACAGACTTGGTTCAGGATGCTTTGAGTAAGGCAAAGTTGATTCAGGAGCGGCTTCGCACGACGCAGTCTAGGCAAAAGAGTTATGCGGACCGGAAGGTCCGAGATGTGTCTTTCATGGTTGGGGATAAGGTGTTGCTGAAGTTGTCACCCATGAAGGGTGTTATGAGATTCGGGAAGAAAGGGAAGCTGAGTCCCAGGTTCATTGAGCTTTTTGAGGTCATTCATAGGGTTGGGGAGGTGGCTTATAGGCTTTCTATGCCTCCCAGTTTATCGAGTATTCATCCAGTATTCCATGTTTCTATGCTCTGGAAGTATATTGGTGACCCTTCCCATGTTTTGGACTTCAGCACGGTACAACTCGAGGGTGATATGTCATATGAAGTAGAGTCAATGGCTATTTTGGGTCGTCAGGTCAGGAAGTTGAGGTCTAAGGATATAGCTTCAGTGAAGGTTCAGTGGAGAGGGTAGCCGGTGGAGGATGCCACTTGGGAGACCGAGCGGGAGATGCGAGACAGATATGCTCACTTATTTGAGACTCCAGGTATGTTTCTAGACCCATTCGAGGACGAACATTTGTTTAAGAGGGGGAGGATGTAACGACCCGACCGGTCGTTCCATGAGATTTACCTCATTTCCCCTGTTTATGCATTTGTCATGTATCGCTATCTTATTTTTTATGTATTAGGTCAGTTGGTTTGGGTCCGGCGTGGTTACAATGAGAGTTTAGGCATTTAGCCTTTTAAAGTAGGCTAATAGTTGAGAAAGACAACTGAGAGTTGACTTATTGGTAAACGACCTCGGAATGCGCATTTTATGGCTCGAATAGCTTCGTTAGGTGATTTGAGACTTAGGAGTGTGTTCGAAATATTTGTGTGATGTCCGGTGTAGAATTAGGCTTGAATTGGCGAAAAATAGTTTTTGGCGATTGCCGGTCGGCAGTGAAAAATAGGCTGCCGAGGTCGGAATGGAATTCCGGAAGTTGGAAGAGTTTCATAATGTCATTTTGGATATGTCTGCAAAATTTCAGGCTAATTGAAGGTGTTTTAGTTGGTTTCGGTGTAGTTGGCGAATTTTAGAAGTTTCAAAGTTCTTAGGCTTGAATTTGATGTAAATTTGGTGTTTTTGTGTTGTTTTTGGTGTTCCGAAGGCTCGACTAAGTTTGAATGATGTTATGGGATATGTTGGTATGTTTGGTTGGGGCACCGAGGGGCTCGGGATTGATTCGGATGGTTGACGGGAAGTTGGAGTGAATTTTTGGAAAATCTGTTGTGCTGGTTGCTGGTGTTTTCACACCTGCGAAAGGGGAGTCGCAGGTGCGATCACGCAGGAGCGGAAGGGGAATTCGCAGGTGCAAAGTCTGGCTGTGTAGGAGAGGTCCGCAGGTGCGAGGAGTTTTTCGCACCTGCGATGTCGTAGGTGCGTAAGGGTAGTCGCAGGCGCGAGATTTTGGCCGTTAAGTTCGTTATCGCAGGTGCGCACCCTGGGACCGCAGGTACGACCTGTTATCCGTAGGTGCGGAAATGACTGTGCAGAACAGTATAAAAGGACCCCCTCCGCGAAATTTATTAGTTTTTCATCAAATTGCATGCGGTAGGAGTCCATTGAAGGGGGTTTTGAGAGGGGATTTCCAGGTTCTTCAGCAAAGGTGAGTTCTTTGATTTGTTAATCCCATTCCTATGCTATTTTATTGTGATTAGGCTTGAAAATTTAAGGATTTGGGTAGGAAAAAGTTGGGAAAATGGGAGGAAGGAATTGTGATTTATTTTGAGGTTTTGGAATGGCAATTTTGGTCTGATTTTAGTGTTCTTGGTAGGTATAGAATTGTGGGAGCACGACGGTTCTAATGATGTAAAAAATTTCGGATTTCGAGATGTGGGACCGGGGCTCGGGTTTGGCCGAATTTTGATATTTTTGTTTTATTTGATCATTTTCGATTGGGTTGTGTTCCTTGAGTATATTTTAATGATGTTGAACTGATTTTGGCTAGATTCGGTGCAATCAGGAGCCAATTTGAAGGGCAATTGCATTACGGACTAGTGTCGCGGCCCGATAAAGGTAAGTAATGGTCTTAAATCTTGTCTTGAGGGTATGAAACCCCGGACTTAGTATTCCTTACTATTTCTAGAATGGCGCACATGTCGGATGACAAGTATGTGGCGCGTACTGACTTCGGATTGGACTAGGTCCTCTCTGCGGAAACTAATGAGTTGCATATTTACTCAAAACCTTCTCTTAATTATGTTCGAAAAGAATTGTGTAATATTTGGGTTGTGAGCCATGTTTGGGGCCTAGTGCCGATCTGTTTTTACCCCTTGGGGGCTATTTTACTGATATTCTCACTACTTTGAAACTATGATTTTACACTTAGTCTTTCTTGTGAAATTGTTGGCATTCCTATTTGATGATATCACTATTTCTTGAAAGGAAATACTATTTTTTTTGGGTCGAGAACCCCGTTTTATTTATGGCCTGAGTGGCATGTTGAGAGTGTATGACTGAGTGCGCCTGAGGGCCAATGTTGTAAGGATATTTATGACATGAGATAGGCCGAGAGTCTGAGAGTGATTGATGCCATGATTTGGCTGTTTATTTAGCGCTTGGGCTGAAGGAGCCCCTCCGAAGACGGAGTCTGTACACACCCCCAGTGAGCGCAGGTACCTATTGAGTGCGAGTGCCGAGTGACGAGTGACTGTGAGGTGCTGAGTGACTGATTATGAGTGACTGTGAGGCATGCCCGAGGGGCTGATTATAATACATGTTTTGCTCAAGGGGCTACTGATGATTCCGCTACATTCATTCTGAGCTTATGAAATATGTTTTCCCGAGGGGCCTCTATATCATTTATTCCATTTTATACTAGACCTTCCGGTTGAAGTTGCTGAAAAATATACATTTTTAAAGGATTTTCGGAAGTTGATTTTAAGGCATGACGATTTCATACGTCTATGTTATACTATTTGAAAGTAAGGTTGTGCCTCATGTGATTTGATGACATTGATTTCATATGTTCTTGCTGCTCAGACCTGATTTATTTTCATTACTACTGAGTTGGTGTACTCACATTACTCCCTACACCTCTGTGTGAAGATTCAGGAGCAGCCTTTATTGTCCACAGCGGAGCCAGATTGCGGGATATAGAGGTAGTTGTCCAGCGTCCATAGCATCTATGTTTTCCCTTGCTGTGTATTTATATTTGCTTTTGAGATTTGTATTATAATAGTTATTTTGGATTATTTCACTAGATGCTCATGACATATTGGCTCCGGGTTTTGGGGATTGCAGTATTTTACTATGATGACTTTCTTTATTCAGTAGTCCTGTATATTTATGAAATGCTCAGATTTCGGAAATGGGATGATTTTTTTTTGGAAATTGTGATCATGTATTATGTTGGCTAGCCTAGTTCCACGATAGGCGCCATCACGGCCGGTTGGGATTTGGCGTCGTGACATTTCAGATGCCCAACGGGTGAATTTGGAACTTTAAGAGCAGCTGAACCATTTCTAGTTCTGGTGTCTCGCACCTGCGATGGCTTTTCGCAGGTGCGGACACGCAGGTGCGAAGGGGGTGCACGCAGGTGTGGACGTAGTTCAGGCTAGCCAGACTCGTAGGCGTGGAAGAATATCCACATGTGCGGAGCCACACCTGCGACCCAGTTACCGCAGGTGCGACCCCAGGCCTTTTAATGAGTTTTCGCACCTGTGATTATGTTTCCGCAGGTGCGGCACCGCAGGTGCGGCACCGCAGGTGCGATCTCAATGTCGCAGGTGCGAAATCCTTGGGCTGGTTATACCAAAATCCGAGGGTTTGAAATTCATAACTCCAGAATCGATTGAGAGCTCGGGGTTTGGTGATTTTCAGTGGAATTTGAAGAAAATCATAGGTAATGTTTTCTAACTTTAATCCATTTGTATATCAATAATCTCTATCAATTTTCTCAATCTAATCAATGAAATTGGATGAAAAACAGTGAAATTGGGATGAAACTTCCCCAAGTAGAAATCTGAGGATTTAGGGAGATTTAGACGTCGGATTTTGTTGATTCTTGTTCGAGTGAGTTCATGAGCGAATGGGTGTTCGGGAGATTTAATTTTTATCCGATTCCGAGACGTGGGCCCGGGGGACTTTTTGGGCGAATTTCCAAATTTCGCGTATTAGCTTCGAACTTATTAGTTATTATGTTTCCTTGAAATGATATTTACACTATGCAATCGAATTGACTAGATTTGGGTCACCCGGATTTGGATACTCGTGGAAAGGGCGTGGTATTGAGTTGATTAGCGCAGTCAAGGTAAGTGGCTTGCCTAACTCTGTGTTAGGGACTTCCCCTTAGGCAAGTTTATACTGATTTTGTTATGTGGACGCCGTGTACATGAGCTGACGAGTGCGTACACGGGTCATTGTTGCTAAAATTCCATTTTTCCTTCCATGGCATCACTCATTTTCATTCCTATATTATTGTTTCCTGTCTTAACTGAGTAGTTAGCTTAAGAATAAGCATGCCTATCTTTCCTTACTTCATTTCCTCTTATTTGCTACTAGTAAACCATGCTTAGGTAGTTTTACTTTATTCTTGCTTATTGTTTTTCCCTGAACCATTTAATTAAGCCGTATCCGACATACTTCTGCATTGCATATTTAAATTAGGACTACGGACCGAGATCCGGGAGCTTTCCCCCTGTACTGCATTGCATATTAAAATTGGGACTATGGCTCGAGATCCGGGAGATTTCCCCCTGTACTGCAATGCATATTTAAATTGGGACTACGGACAGAGATCCGAGAGCTTTCCCCCTATAATGCATAGCATATTTTAAATTGGGACTACGGACTGAGATCCGGGAGCTTTCCCCTTGTACTGCATTGCATATTTACTGTTAAGATATATGATGTGTTGAGCCGAGGGCTCTCTTTCTGTTATTAATTTTTCCAGTTTCCCTTAATCCTGTTTATCATTGCTTATCTATATTTCATTGTTTTAAATTTAAAATTAACCTGTTTTAAAACTCAGTAGAGCCTCAACCTGACCTCGTCACTACTTGACTAGGGTTAGGCTTGGCACTACGGAGTACCGAATGTGGAGTACTCACGCCCTTTCCTGCGCATGTTTTCCCCATGTGCAGATCCAGGTACCAGTGTTGCGAGATTTCCCAATGCACACGCAAGTGTACGTGGTCGACAAGTAATATAGGATTTACGTCCAGATATCGTACCCACAAGGACTTGTGTAAACTACTTGCTAAATCACTCTAATCGTTATCTAATCAAGCCAAAATAAAATCAAGGATGCACCTATTTTATACTAAGATTCTATGAAATAACTAATTATCAAGTGACGAAATTTATTGTTATGTATTCAGTAGAGACAAATATTCCAGGGTTGTGATCTATTCACCACTCGTA
>ML328722.1:0-11490 GCA_005239505.1 Nicotiana paniculata
AGTTCGAATGGACTGAAGAATGTCAGCAAGCCCTCAAGAATCTGAAGATTTATCTATCGAAATTGTCACCACCCAAACCGATGGGCCGCGACGGGCACCCGGTACCTTACCCAACCGAGTACCAATGTAACGTATCTTTCTTATTACATCATTACATACACATGACATACGGGCCTAATAGGCCAACATAATCCTTTATAAACTCAAAACATAGGCCGGCCAGGCTGTACAATCCTTTGTATACACGACATATGTCTACAAGCCTCTAAGATTACATAAACATCAAAAAGGTTGGGACAGAGTCCCGCCTTACCAAACAATACGTGTCTAAATCATACTAACCAACGAGCAACTCCGAAGCAAATGGAGTGCACCAACATCTACCGCTGAGCTGATAGCCTACTTGGAGAACTCTCGACCTATCTATCAGGACCTGTGGGCATGAAACGCAGTGTCCCCAGGCAAAAGGGACGTCAGTATGAATAATGTACCGAGTTTGTAAGGCACATAAATAAATACATAAGAGACATGAAAGAGATAGAGAGTAATTGTCTCAACCTGTATGTCTGGTTAACTCTGAAAATAATAAATCATTTTTAGCATCATGCATATTTGTATGAATGTCATGTCATGCATAGGTATATGTTTCATAACATCATCAGCCTCTGAGGGCATCCCATCATATCATATCGGCCATTGTGGGTAATATCATCATCGTATACCAGCTGATCAGGTGGTGGTGCGTATATAACGCCATAACCTTTCCCATATCCCATATACATATACATACATATATACGCGTATATAACGTTGTTTGAATCATATATATATACATACATATATACGCATATACAACGCCGTTTGAATCATATTTCAGCCACTATGGGCAACTTCATCATCATATACCAGCTGATCAGGTAGTGGTGCGTATATAACGCCGTAACCTTTTCACATATCCCATATGCATATATTTACATATATACACGTATATAACGCCATATGGTCATGGGTCAATGCACATGTATGAAATGCATGAAAAGTACGTAATAACCTCATTAGTCCTTCTGGATAAACTTTTCCAACTGCGTATTATTCTGAGACCCATGAACAGAAAATAATAATAATTCTCATGGGGAATCAAGAATATAGACACCCCTACTATTTCTATGAATAGAGTAATTTATAGAATCTATGTATTTGCTCGTTTCTTCAGTATAATTTGGACCATGCCAAAAGAAAGAAGGGATAGCCTTAACATACCTGGAGTGGTAAAAACTCCGTATAATATTCCTGACGAAGACTTCACCGTACTCTTTTAGAAGTTTGAAATTTGCTCTAACAGAATTTAGCTACGGACCATGCAAAATTAGCTTTTGATTCCTTAGAATTTGAAATGAAATTGCTTCGAACGTTGCTTCTGTTCTATCGCTTGGTGAACCAAAGTTGGAATGGATTTAATCTAAAATTCCAATGTTTGGTTGAAGTTGTTCTGTTTCTAAATTTTGAATGAATTTGATACTTAATTGATATATCACATTTGAGATCCCTACAATGATATATCTCATTTTCAGATTCTTGTAATGAGATAAGACTTCTAAGTCTTATCCTTTATAAGTTAAGCTTTATATATTTCTTAGGTGTAGACACATAACATAATTTGTTATGAGTCATTTTTTTTAATTTGGTTTCCTTGTGCCACGTGGAGAGTGGGTGAAGATTAGTAATCTTTACCCACTTATTAGTTAACTGGGTAATGTCCCGTTACCCGGTAATTAATCCATTACCCGCATAATTTAAAAAATTACCACAAATTACTTAAAATATTACTCATTTTCCACATACCTTATACACCTTACTATCATGGCCATGTGGTACCTTGTATGGTATTAGTCCATAAATACCGGGTATTTTAGCTCGGGTCGTATTTTATCCCAAAATGCAAAATTTCAACAAAACTCATTTTCTTTGATTCGTCTACCCTTTATCCATCACGACACTTACTTATGGCTTGTTACAAATAGCATAAATGTGTATATCCTCAAGATAGTCTCATCCCCGAGTCTACGTCGATTAATTGAAGACTAAACTTTAACATACGAAAATGCAAGACGTAACATCTCATTTTTCGAGCTTCCATCAATTTATTTATGACGTACATTCACGTACAAAAAATTATGGGGTGTAACATCATTCCCCCCTTTGGAACATTCTTCCTCGAATGTTGACTGATGCACTTATTATTTTCATAACTTATGCCTTCCGAATAATTTAGTACTATCCTTGCCATCTAGGAAACTGTTCTGTGAATAATTCCAAAGTCCAGGGCATTCCCCTCTTTAGGACTCTTTCTCACACCATGGCTTATGGTTGAAATCCTTCCATCTCGTAATTGTTGTTACCTTCTATCATGCAGCCTGTACGACTTTGACCTTGTAAGTGCGCCTATATGACTCTTCTCCCCTTTTTTCCTCAAACATTTGTCCAATCTCTAGGCCTCACTTTGTAAACATATACAGAGCTTCACAAGATTTCCTTCTGAGCATTTATAGGTATACTTAAGTCCTTTGCTCGATACTTTGTAAAACTTGTGAATATGGTCATATCTTATTTTATAGGTCTGGTTATCCATTCATATGACTTTGCTGCATTTCCATGGGTTATACTATAACCTAATTTTTTTTTCTTTACTTCAATCTATCTTTACTGAGGTATGCTTACCAAGCTCCCAGTTACTTTTGTTACCTATCCTTTAGGTATAAATCTCAATCCTTCAATGCTCATTCATCACCGTTCGCCTTAAGAATCATGGCCTAATCTCATGTCATACTTTGTAACTTGTATCTGACCATTGTTGATTCACCTCAATGTTGATCTATAATCCTTTACTTGAAGACTTGAAACTTCTTACGTAATACGATTGAGGAATATTTGAAGTGATTTCCATGATCATATTTCATAGTGTCTCAATGTGATTCACCTTATGGGGGTATCCTAATTTCGTGCCGCCAGCGAAATCTTTTCTCCTTCTCTTCTTCTATTTTCCTTTTTTTTTAACAAATCATTATTCAAATGAAGGACCAAACTTCATCCTTATCTGTCACAATTATACCCTCATTTTATTACTAGGTCCGCATTTCAATCTTTCTAAATGCTATTAATCTTAGATTCCTTTGAGTTCATTCAGGCTATACTGAACTTTCTCTTGTTTTCATGGACTTAATCCTGAGTACTTATCCATTCTCGTCAACTTTTTACTTGCCTTTCTCATCCTTACTCATGTTTCCTTAAAATTTTGTCGCTCTACCATACTTTAGCTTGCGACTTATACATATTCATATATAAACTTTCCTTCAACTTGCTTGCACCATAGATTTCCTTATGTTATTCTGGAATTTCAAGAGAGACATCACATCGTCTCCAAGTTTTCTCTATTCTCTTAACTATATCTCTCAGTACTTAGAAACCATAGGCTGGAAGACATGCCGCCGATGATGCCGCTATCATTCCCGATTATTGGACTCCCGTGCTTATAGCCTTCTATCCAAAATATGGACTATTCACAACTTTCTGCATTTGAGTATCTCGTATGTTGTTCACTTTTACCTTACTTACTTAAAATCTCGTATCATATCTTTTATTTCCTTCATAACCTCCCTTCCACCTAGGTGTAATTCACGTCCATAACTTGAAGCTCTATTATAATACTCGCACCTCTGGTACATACACAATCCGGTGGGAGCTTCATACTGACTTCTTATGAGACTGGTACTTCTTCTAACTAGCTTCCTTGTAGAGCCATTATAGATTATGATTGTTGTGTTATTTCTCTTGAACATCTGATATTAAGAGTGATTCTGTCATGTTCTCCAGCACAACTTCTATAATTTTTCTAGGTCCAATAATCAGACTCCTGATTTACATAAGTCATGTAGTTCTTTAGTTTCCTCTTCCTTCTGATCAGCCTTTATGTAGGCTTAAGCTATTTTCCAATCTGTGGCTCATGGTATCAATTATTACCTTAGCCTTTCATGGGAATTATTGAATATCCATGATACAATCTTCTAACAATTCAACCCTTTGTCTATGCCCCGGGCTCAATTCTTTGTTTTAACTTATACCAGAGTCTTCTATGGTTGTATGATTGTCAACAAATATTCTTCCTGGGCAATGCCCCAAAATCTTGAGTGTATCCATAGCGTACTAACCCTGGATCTTTGATCAAATAATTCTTTGGTTCCATCTTAGCTTTCTTTCAACGTAAGCTATTACTTTTCCTAGTCTTTCTGCCCCCTTGTTGCATCCATACTTAGCTTATCTTAGTGCCCACACTTGCCAGAGTTTTCATACAACTCATATGATCTCGAATATTACTTTTAATTCTTACTTCCCGTTCATTAGCCACGGTAGATGCCACTTTCCTTTGGAATGCTTGCAATGTTGTTGCGAGATTGTTGTTATACGACCATTTCCTCTTTAGGTCGTTGTGCTTAGGTTGAAGCTTTCTTTCTTATCTCCTCAGCTAGTCTTTCCTTGTAGTACTTAGGGAGAACCCTTGACTCTCGTAAAGTTGTGAGCTTATTACGGACCTTTTTGATGTCCTTACTTTCCTATAATCATCCATAGTTGCTTACTTCTATGCCCTTGTGCTTGTATGGTTGCTTCTCAACTGATATTTTGACTGCCTTCCCAGTGGCACTTTCTTTTATCCCTGTAACATTCATATATATCTTTAACTACCCCGACTCTTATTTGAGTATATCTCAAGTATTATAATGATATTCTTCGAGGCTGAACTCTTCATGTTGGGTTCTACTATGTTTATCTCACACGATCTGATGATTCGTCTATAACCTCCTGTTTAGCCATAATTAGGATCTTCCTGACCAATTACTAACTACTTGTTGGCCCATTCTCATATCAATATTCCTCGTAATCTTTATTGGGTTACTTCCTTTGTCTTAACTTACGTCTCGCACTGGCTCCTTATTTATTAATAACAGGTCGAGTAGGAACCTTTACTTCCTCTCCATGACGTCGTGCTTGCACAATATTCTTGAATCGTAGCGTATCTGTAAGATTTGGATAAGTGCCATCTCATTCCTCTTTCATTTATCACATTCTTCCTTTACCATTCCATAGTCACTACAATCACTTAATTCTGGCTTAATGCCACATTACTCCATATTCCCCCCTTTAGGGATGTACTAAAAACTGAAGCCACGAGAATCTAACTATATATATTTTACCTCTTCATCTTTGGCGTCGTTTCTCAGCATCAATGATCCTACTTGCCTTGCGGCAATTCTTCTATACCAAGGATGAAAAATTCCCTTACTCGCGAGGGTGACACTTAGCGTAACTGGCACATACAGCCTCTTAAGTTTAACTTTTCTCACATTGCTTGCTCTAGGGAAGCGTCTCCCCGAATGACTATTCTCTGTATTCATCGTGAATATTCTTCTGTGGTCCTTTCTATTACTGCCAGAACTAAATCTGAAATTCCCATGATGCCGAGTACTTCCCAGTCATTCAGCCCGTAATTCATATTTAGTTTATCTTGTTTGCCAGTCCATATTGATTTTTGTTATTCTAGGGATTAACTCTCCCCTCTGGTAGTCGCGTTGGAGTTACGAACTTATTTCTCGAAATGAGGATATAACCTTATGGCATATACTCTTTTGTTGTCTTAAGGCCCATCACCTTTCGTCTCTTTCTTCATTTGACTATAGGTTTTGTAACACTCTACCGTTTCCATCAATGTATCACACCTTATTCATAATGCATCCTTCTCTCTCTTCTTATTACTCTGCTAATGTTTTTGCATATCCGTTTTCTTGTGAAAACTTCAATACGACATTCTTTCGTTTTTAGCTTTCCTTTGCTCCATCCAGTGGATCTTCAAGTTGCTTAAAGTTCTTGCTTTACTAGGGACGCGAGCCATACTAAGGTAATATGTATTCCTTCAAGGCTTATAGTGCATGTCTTTGTAGTACTCATATCTGGCTTAACTATTTTAAAGTGTACCATCTGGGTGTCTCACAAGGAGATCTATTAGCACATTTGCAATATCCTTCAGAAATGTCAACTGTCACAAGCAATTCATCCATCATATCTTCTTATACTACTTCTATTAACCCCCATAGGGCATATCTGGAATGGGTGCGACCAATTGTATATACCTCTGTTACTATTGAATATAACTCAAAAAGCTTATGTGCCTCTATCCTGAATTATAAACGTTGTTAAACTTCATTAACTGGGCACCTCGTACCCTCCTTCATCTTGCTTCTTTTGCTAGTTGAAACTTGTATTTATCTTCTTAATCTCTCATTGTCATTCACCATAGAGGTGGATAGGCATTCTTGCCTTAAGGCTCCTTATCAAGAGGCTTGCACCTTTCAGTACGCTTATGATCTGCTAAAGACCTCATACTTACTTATCATAAGCATGATACAAAGTCGAGTTCCTCTAATTCAACACTTCTTCAGCTATATCTCTTATCGATCATCTTTCTGAACGTAGGCATCGTCTTATTACAAATAAAAATAGAATTTCGGAATTTGAATTCTTCTAAGTGAGCTCTACCACACGATCTAGAGTAAGAAGAAAGAGTGACAATCTCAAATGCCCTGTAGCCTCCTACTTATTAGTGTGGTGCACGACACACCCATAAACAAGACTCCACTAGACACGGCTTGTAGACTCCCTAGGACAGAACTGCTCTGATACCACTTTTGTCACGACCCAAACCGATGGGCCGCGACGGGCACCCGGTACCTTACCCAACCGAGTACCAATGTAACGTATCTTTCTTATTACATCATTACATACACATGACATACGGGCCTAATAGGCCAACATAATCCTTTATGAACTCAAAACATAGGCCGACCAGGCCGTACAATCCTTTATATACACGACATATGTCTACAAGCCTCTAAGAGTACATAAACATCATAAAGGTCGGGACAGAGTCCCGCCTTACCAAACAATACGTATCTAAATCATACTAACCAACGAGCAACTCCGAAGCAAATGGAGCGCACCAACATCTTCCGCTGAGCTGATAGCCTACTTGGAGGGCTATCGACCTGTCTATCAAGACCTGCGGGCATGAAATGCAGTGTCCCCAGGCAAAAGGGACGTCATTACGAATAATGTACCGAGTATGTAAGGCACATAAATAAATACATAAGAGACATGAAAGAGATATAGAGTAATTGACTCAACTTGTATGTCTGGTTAACTCTGAAAATAATAATCATTTTTAGCATCATGCATATGCGTATGAATGTCATGTCGTGCATAGGTATATGTTTCATAACATCATCAGCCTCTGAGGGCATCCCATCATATCATATCGTCCACTGTGGAAAAATCATCATCGTATACCAGCTAATCAGGTGGTGGTGCGTATATAACGCCATAACCTTTCCCATATCCCATATACATATACATACATATATACGAGTATATAACGTCATTTGAATCATATATATACATACATATATACGTGTATATAACGCCGTTTGAATCATATTTCAGCCAATGTAGGCAACATCATCATCATATACCAGTTGAGCAGGTGGTGGTGCGTATATAACACCGTAACCTTTTCCCATATCCCATATACATATATTTACATATATACGCGTATATAACACCATCTGGTCATGGGTCAATGCACATGTATGAAATGCATGAAAAGTACGTAATAATCTCAATATTCCTTCNAACTGTGTATTTGCTCGTTTTTTCAGTATAATCTGGACCATGACAAAAGAAAGAAGGGATAGCCTTAACATACCTGGAGTGGTAAAAACTCCGTATAATATTCCTGACGAAGACTTCACCGTACTCTTTTATAAGTTTGAAATTTGCTCTAACAGAATTTAGCTACGGACCATGCAAAATTAGCTTTTTATTCCTTAGAATTTGAAATGAAATTGCTTCGAACGTTGCTTCTGTTCTATCGCTTGGTGAACCAAAGTTGGAATGGATTTAATCTAAAATTCCAATGTTTGGTTGAAGTTGTTCTGTTTCTAAATTTTGAATGAATTTGATACTTAATTGATATATCACATTTGAGATCCCTACAATGATATATCTCATTTTCAGATTTTTGTAATGAGATAAGACTTCTAAGTCTTATCCTTTATAAAGTTAAGCTTTATATATTTCTTAGGTGTAGACACATAACATAATTTTTAGAGTCATTTTTTTAAATTGGTGTCCTTGTGCCACGTGGAGAGTGGGTGAAGATTAGTAATCTTTACCCACTTATTAGTTAACTGGGTAATGTCCCGTTACCCGTTAATTAATCCATTACCCGCATAATTTAAAAAATTATCACAAATTACTTAAAATATTACTCACTTTCCACATACCTTATATACCTTACTATCATGGCCATGTGGTACCTTGTATGGTACTAGTCCATAAATACCGGGTATTTTAGCTCGGACCGTATTTTATCCCAAAATGCAACATTTCAACAAAACTCATTTTCTTTGATTCGCTTACCCTTTATCCATCACGACACTTACTTATGGCTTGTTATAAGTAGCATAAATGTGTATATCCTCAAGATAGTCTCATCCCCGAGTCTACGTCGATTAATTGAAGACTAAACTTTAACATACAAAAATGCAAGATGTAACATCTCATTTTTCGAGCTTCCATCAATTTATTTATGACGTACATTCATGTACGAAAAAATATGGGGTGTAAAAGAAACCACTGCTGCTTTCAAAGCCAAAAGAAGGGGAGAGATTGTACATCTATCTGGTTGTTTTAGAAATTGTTGTAAGTGCAGTACTGGTAAGAGAAGAAAAAGGTAAGCAATCACCTATCTATTATGTAAGTAAAACTTTTCTAGATGTTGAGACTAGATATCCACATCTGGAAAAGTTAGCCTTAGCTTTAATAACGGCATCTAGAAAATTACGACCATATTTTCAATGCCACTCAATCACCGTTGTGACTTCATATCTTTTAAGAAATATTATGCATAAACAGGAATTGTTAGGAAGATTATCCAAGTGAGCCATAAAACTAAGTGAGCATGAAATAATCTATCAGCCTAAGACTGCAATTAAGTCTCAAATACTAGCTGATTTTGTTGTTGAATTTAGTAATAGCATTATCCCTGAAGTAGAAAAAGAGTTACAACTTTTTAACGGTGCTAATCCGGGCCTATGGACCCTATTCACCGATGGCTCCCCAAATACAAAAGGTGTCGGCTTAGGCATAGTCTTAATATCACCCACGGGTGAAAAGACACGGCAAGATATCAAGTGTTATCCTATAACTAACAATGAAGCAGAGTGCAAAGTTGTTATTGCAAGACTTGAACTCGCACGGGAGCTCTCAATCGAGCAAATTGTGATCAACAACGACTCCCAACTGGTAGTAAATCAAATACAGAGGACTTACATCGCTCGAGAGACTCGAATGCAACAGTGTCTTGAAAAAGCACGAGAGCTCGAGAGACAATTCAAAACATGGAAGGTAATGCAAATACCTAGAGAGGAAAATGTAGAAGAAGATGCATTAGCTAACCTCGCAGCATTCACGGAAGTAACAAACAAAGACAATGCAATTTCCGTCCAACTATTTCATTCAATGATCGACCAGGAAAGGAATGAGGTAACTTTCAACAACTTAACACGGGACTGGAGAAACGAAATTCTGAATTTTTTGCAGAATGGCACCGTACGTGAAGACAGGAAAGCATCTCAAGCACTTCGCCGCAAAGCTGCACGGTACTGCCTTATTCGCAACTCACTTTATCGCAAGATATTCGGAGGACCCCTAGCTAAACGCCTCGAACCTAACCAAATGGAATTTGTGATGAAAGAAGTCCATGAAAGACACTATGGAAATCACTCAGGGGCGAGATCCTTAGTGAAAACCCTAATCAGAGTTGGATACTATTGGCCTAAGATGGAAGAAGAAGCCGAGAACTTCGTATCCAAATGCGACAGGTGCCAAAGGCTTGCCAATAACATGCATCGACCAGCGGAATTATTGCATCCAATAATATCCCCATGGCCTTTCATGAAATGGGGTATGGACATAGTGGGACTTCTTCCCACAGCTAAAGGACAGGTACGGTTTTTGATCGTGCTAACCGACTATTTTACAAAATGGGTAGAGGTAGAAGCGTTCAAACAAGTGCGAGAAAAGGAAGTTAAAAGCTTCTTATGGCGAAACATAATATACTGCTTTGGAATACCAAAGGAGATCGTGTGCGATACTGGCCCACAAACGGATCACTTCAACACCATACCACCCCGTGGCTAATGGTCAAGTTGAGTCAACGAATAAGGTCATCATCAACAATCTAAAGAAGCGGCTGGATAAAGCCAAAGGAAACTGGCCTGATGAGTTACCAGCGGTATTATGGGAATATAGAACAACTTCAAAAACAGCCACGGGAGAAACCCTGTTCGCACTTGTTTATGGCTCAGAAGCCTTAATACCTGTGGAGATTGGCAAACCAAGCATAAGGTTCACAACAGCCATGGAGGGAGAAAACGACGACGAATTGAGGACCAATCTGGACCTGCTCGAACCACAGAGAGAAGTAGCACTGATACGGATTGCAGCTCCAAAACAAATCATAGAGCGTTATTACAACCGTAAATCTCATCTCAGGTATTTCAAGATTGGGGACTTCGTCCTCAAAAAAGTCTTTCAGTCAACGAAAGAAGCAGGCGCAGGAAAGCTAAATCCAAACAGGGAAGGACCCTACAAAATCCGAGGCATAGCTGGGAAGGGCGCCTATGAGTTGGAAGTTATGGACGGCAGAGTTCTACCAACAAGCTCGAACGTCGTCCACCTAAAGAAGTATTACTTCTAAGGAAAAGAAATACCCCTGGTCAGGTATCACACGTTCAATTTTATTTTGAACATTTAAAAATTTTACTAACTTTTTTAGATGATAGGCATAAAGCTAACCCATCACCATATGATGATATTAGACCTGCAAAGGCGCGAGGAAATAACACAATTCTCAGTCTAGGCTTATACTTTCTAATGGACGTTTTAAAGGGTTAAGCAGTCATCATCTAAAAAACTATATACCTTCAAGTCCGAAATGTTTTTCCTTTTCAGGAAAAGGACCACAAGGAAGGAATAATCAAGTGCTCGAGATCTCATTCTTCAAAGCTCAAACACTTGGGGGACTATACAGTATGGAAGGCTAAGACGAANGGTGCTTGAGATCTCATTCTTCAAAGCTCAAACACTTGGGGGCTATACAGTATGGAAGGCTAAGACGAAGCAAAGAAGACTATCAGAAACTCAAAAGCTCGAGCCTAAAGACCCATCTACCCAACAAGACAAGTGATACGAGCAGAATCGAAAGAGATCAAAAGAGCCATCCAAATACAAAGCCTAATGCAAAAATGCAAAAAAAAAAAACGAACATGTTCAGGCTGAAAGGCAAAATATTAGTCACGAGGAAGAAATGTATACTTATTCAAA